>DWNR01003930.1:0-11329 GCA_018250455.1 Polygonus leo | reverse complement strand
TGGTTAAAATCGGTAAAGCCGTTTCGGAGGAGTACGAAGACAAACATTGTGACACGAGAATTTTATATATTAGATGTTAATAATTTAATTTACATTCTTTTTGTGGAGACAGAGTTACACTTGTAGCTCGGGAAAAATATTTAATGTGACAATGTTTTTTTACTGTTATTTTTTCAAACGCCTTTATTCTTTTTCCACTGACCAAAAGTAGACTAGTAGGGAATGGTCTTACGTTAATGTCCGCCTTTTTGTTTCAGTATGATAAATGGTACAAATGAAGTATAAAATATAATGGAAACAAGCACTTTTAACAAAGTAAACTACAGTTTTTCACACCACACCCGTAGCTTTAATTGGCGTCCTGGTAAGACCTACTTACAAATGTAATGCAAATGTACGTATGGATGTCACATGTAAGTAAATGTACCAAGCTATACTGTATTTTAAGAATGTATTGCTATTTGTTTTATTTAAAATATATCCATATACATTTTGAACCAAATTTATTTATAACTACAAGGTACGGATAACTAAAGAAGAAAGTACTCAACAAAAAATATATATTATTTATATAAATATAAGACTTTTTTCTGCCTGGTCCATCACGTGGTCATTTACTATGAAGTAGAATTCATTTAGTTCGACCGGGGATGTATCACTTACCCCGTTAGGGATTTGGCGTGAAGATGTGTGTGATGAAAAATCTTCCGTGAAGATCTTGTGTTTCGATTATCTTAGACCTCAGGGATAGCAGGGTATGATTTTATTGTACTTGGAATGATTTCTGATGTCCATGGGCGGCAATGACCACTTACCATCAGGTGGACTGCATGCTCGTTTGCTATCTTTATATGATTAAAAAAAAACATCTTTTTTGGAACCAATAAGGAATGTTTGAGAGTAGCATAAGTAACATCACGTGTGTAGTTAGTGTTTTATGCATTAAAATAATGTTTATGAGTCACAAAATATTAATACGAATATAAATGCAATTAATTTTATGTCGAAACATTTATTAATGTCAATTTTCCTTTGAATAACAATATGAATATTTTGTCTTCCAATGGGGATGAATAAAATGATGTACACTGTAAAACCATCGCACAATATAAAATACAATGGAATCTTCATACTATTTGGCGAATTATCCTTAAACCTCTAAAGTTGGCTTTGTTGTTACAAAATTGTTATTTTTCTCCGACCATTTCAACGGTTGCAAGTGCCGAGTTAATAATGTAACGGTTAGTTGTTTGTTTGTGTCGCCAAAATCCAGTCATTTGTTGTTCAATTTGTTTGCTTTTGCAAAATAAAAATAAGTACTTAAGATTTTTATTTTGCATAGTAGAAAATATACAAAACAGGGTAAGAGCAGTGACTACAAATCTTTCTATGTCCCATCCCGACTCCTTAAGAACAACTCTCACCCCAAAATTGGGATAAGCACAGAGCACAAACCAATACTTTTACACATCTTGTGTCTTTGTATGATCTTCAGGAGCCTGTTTGAAAGAAGTATATGGTAATATTCTCAATATGTAGGATAACTTAGAAATAAGATTATTTGCAATTACCCTGGAACTACTAATAGGTATGGCCCCCATTTGATACCATCATTTGTTCAGATAATCTTACAACATGCAGGTGAATATTTAAATGATTCCCAATAGTTTTTTGAATTCAATAGTTTTTGAATTATAGAGAATCGTTTAAGTTGTGATTTATGTGACTAGTGATCTCACAAGAGCATAAAATAACGAAAATATGGGTTTACTAAGAAAATATTTTTTATTTTCCAATTATCGAGCAATAATCGTAGGAATTTCGGAAACATGACGATTCTTCCAATAAATTCTCCGACATTTAAATACATAACAGTCCACATAATTAAGTCAGTCAATATAAACGGCTTATAATCTTCAAAAACATACAAAAAGACGCGACTTTCGCAATAATATCAAACCACGGCCCATACAAGGTGCATAAACAAGCAACAGTTTGCATAACATACATTTTGAAAGTCAAATAAAATCAAAATACAAAATCGCCGACAGGTGGCCTGGAAAGGAGGGCGCGAATGTAAAACGGACCTCACAAATTCGTGTCTAAATTCTCGAAAAGTACAAGCGAATGTAGACTTTATTGTCTTCAGCCTAGACGCAAAATAGGGTTTACAATTCATTGTATCACGATGTAACTTGTCAGGAAAACAATGTAAGGGTTGCAGGGCGTACGGACAGATGTGGCGATTTTTGTTTTATTATGACCAACTTTATATTACATGTTTATCGTGGGGGAACATGGAAATTATTGTTTTAAATGTCCAGTTATCGTTGCAATGTATCATTTTTATGTGTCGATATTTTATTTTCAAACGTGAATTTGATTTTATTTTGAAACGTGTCTTTAAGTTGTAAAATGTCGACTTAATATTGTATTATGAAAACAGCAAACAGTAAGCAGTGATAGCCTGACAGATAAGCCTCTCCCGCTGGGATTCGATGTTCTAATCCCAGCCACAGCTCTGATTATGTGAAGAAAATAATTATCATTTGTTTTCCGATGAATGAATTTCTTTTTTTTTATCGTATATAAGGTAGCAAACGAGCATGCAGTCTACCTGCTGGTAAGCGGTCATTGCCGGCCATGGACATCAGTAATGATCCCCAAATACGATTAAATCATACCTAAGTTTGATCGCAGATTCGTTGATACCCCTGAAGACTAAAATATTCACCTTGTGTTTAAGTATAGCCGGCAACCACGCCTCTCTAAACCGAAGACAATAACTGCTACACGGAGGATTATGATGGTGGTGGTGGTACCTCCCCGTTTGAACTAAATGAGTTCTACCACTTGGAGAATTCAATGAATACTTTAAGAAAACGTCAAAACATCAAACACTCACGGAGTAGTTAGAATTCCTGTTATTTGTGTATCTCAGAAAAGTAGGAAAAATCAATTAATGCAATCAAGTTGGATATTCTGTATATTTTAGACTAGCTGACCCCGCAAACGTAGTTCTGCCATAAAAAAATGTATGCCTATGTTATATTCTGATGTATAAGCTATATTATTGTAAAGTTACATTAAAATCCATTCATTAGTTTTTACGTGAAAATATAAAAAACATGCATACTTTCAAACTTTCGCATTCATAATATTAGTAGGATGTTTTCTGAAATCCGCGTTATTTCGTGTGAGCCCTCCATCGATGAGAACAGCTTTGAAACGTTTAGTAAAGATAAGACATCTATTTTAAAATATCACAAGGATATGTACTCGTAATTCGAATACAGAAACATTGGAACCTTTGACTCTCAATACAATGTAAATAACTAAATACCAAAATCCAACCAAGACTATCATTTCGGAGTCCATATGTAACATAATTTATTAAACCCAACTTATAATTAAAATCCCAAACAAAATCAAAATGAGTTTATCATGGACATAAAATTAACGATTACTTAAGATGTTTTTTGCATCCTATGTTGTCTCTGCTCTGTAATTATACGGTTCGGTCTAGACGGAGCTCGACGACCTATCTAGGTCATAATGACTAATGCCTAAATAAAACGCTTTGTTTACTGTAGGCTGGGACGTTCACTTTTAGCTTTTAGTATTTTTACAATCAATTGGAAATCACTTCTTCACACATGGTATGGTGAGGTTCCATTAGTACAGCATTTGAGCAGTCAGACAACCTTTGCAGTCAGAAAACTAATGCTAATGATATAATATACAATACATGTTACTAACGCGAGTGAAAATTAAGCTAATTAAGCTAAGTGACAATTTACAAAACAGTTTGAGACCCTGGCAGTATTGCAATATTTTTATTGTTGCTATATATGGCGCAGTGTTTTTAGCGACCAAAGTAAATTACCATTGTGTTTAATATACTTTATCAACACGCAAAATCTTATACATTATACCTTATCGGTAAACCTAATCTCTCAGACAACTATTGAACGAAGGAAAAATATGTTGAAAGACTGAAGCAGTTCATGAGAGCAATGAAAGACGAATATTGCATGTCTTTGCTACATCTCAAAAAAACCCTATATTTATCACCTTTAACTATATCCTACTAATATTATAAATGCGAAAGTTTGTCAGGATGTTTGTTACTCTTTCACGTAAAAACTACTGAATGGATTTTAATGAAAATTTACAATAATATAGCTTATACATCAGAATAAAACATAGGCATACATTTTTTTCATATATTTTTTAACGGCAGAACAACGTTTGCGGGGTCAGCTAGTACAATAATATTTATGTACCAAAGATACAAAACAAACCCGTGAGCGTGAAGTCACTTCAAGGGCGTATTGTTTTTATTTATGCCATTAGCACTTAGCTTATCTGCCGATCGGATCCACGATTCTGTGTTCTACCGTGTCATTGAGTATAGATAAGACAGAACGTATATTTAAAAGACGGATAAAGATGTCTATGTGTATGAGGTAGAATTAGTATAGATTCGATGAGGTATGTCATTACTGTCCTTATAGTCGTTCGTAAAGCAAAGCAAGTTTCTTCATTACGAAACGGTGGCAGTATCCTGATTTTCAAAAAGAATAAGTGTAGACGACAATGGCTATCAAAGAATGCAATATTTTTATTTTGATTCTGATAAAGTACTACAATTAACAATGTGTCATTGCTGGGAATTTCTTTACATTTTCTTAAGCACTACTTTCCTTACGATGTTTTTCTTCACCAAAAATCAAGTGATAATTTGAGTTCAAATACGCATATAATTTTAAAATTTTAAAAGTGCGTGCTGGAGTTCGAACCCGTACATGTATAATGTATTCTTTTCACTATCTCTAGATCCTAGATGTGTTTGTCAATTTTTTCTATTCATCGAGTTCTGTAGACCTTCTGTTATCTCTCTCATATATTGAAACTAAGTCGTGAGTTCTAAGAGCTTCTTTAAATTATTTTATATTAGTATTTAAGATACAGATCGGTCCATAAGTGATAATCCTTAAATTCTGAATAAATTAGTGCACGGAAATGTTACAGGTAGAAGCGGGTATTGCTTAGGAATATAAAACTAGTCTTATTTATCAGTGTAATGTATACTAATAATATAGAGCTGAAGAGCTTTTTTTTGTCTGTTTGTTTGATCGCTCTAATCTCAGGAACTACTAATTCGTATTGGAAAATTCTTTTTGGTTTGAATAGAAAATTTATTGAGGTTGGCTATAGGCTATATAACATCACACTACTACCAATAGGAGCAGAGTATGAACGAAAAATGTAGCAAAAACGAGGAAAATTTGACCCACTCTTTCTTACAGGACACGAACGAAGTTGCGCGGGTCAGGTAGTATATAGTATATATACCATTATTGTCCCACTGCAGGTCTCCTCTACAGGGTAGAAGTTTCTACGAGAAGTTATTTGGAGCAACATGAAAATCTACCTTATATGTGAGCATTAGGCATGCCTTAAATAATTTCATCATCTCCTAATATCCAGCAAATAAACATACAATAATTCCTATACTTATACCTCCTTGGAACCTCTATGTCGTGGCATAAATTCAGATTCATCTGTCCAATTGCATTCTGAAATCGAACCCGGGGCCCTCTGCGTATCGGACCGATACGTCACGCGCAATTCTATTAAATTTAAATAGCAAACAATTGATATCAGTTGGTGTATTTCGATCGGTGCATCAAATTCATGGATCTGATGCTGTATTTTTTATCGCATAAAGGTAGCAAACGCATCCATGGAGCATGCAGTCCATCTGATGGTAAGTGGTCACTGCCGCCCATGGACATCAGTAATCATCCCCAAGCACAATTAAATCGTACTTAAGGTAGCTCACAGATGCGTTGCTACCCGTGAGGACTAAGATGTTCGTCTCGTGTCTAAGTATAGCCGGCAATCACGCCTCCAAACCGAAACACAAGAATTCATTGACGGAGAATTATGAGGATGGCGGTGGTACCTCCCCGGTGAAACTAAACGAGTTCTAACACCTTCCAAATACCTTTATCCGATGGCCCCAGTCAACGCTACATTTGACGAGTAATTTAAATCGTTTATAGAATCAGTAGGAGAACTGAGTGAGTACAAAGAATGAACGCATCTGGACGGCCCACACAATAATATTTAACATAAAAATCGTAATGTTGATGTATGTGCGATGAATGGTATGTTAAAATATGTTTAATATTGTCGAAAGAAGAATGATTTGTTTGGTAAACCGTGGTCTACTGTGACTTTGATTTCTATGCTGATAGATAAGCAATAATTCTTGTTACAACAGCTTACATCGTATCATATTGTACCTAAAGTCAAAAGTCTGTACTGTACCTAAAGTCAACGGGACCTGTGTTTGTTACTAAGACTTTTCTGTCAATCTACTGAATCTTTTAAACCGCAAATGGTAAACACCTCAATTTTTCACAAAATGTATATATATAGATACTATAGCTGTCATGATATAACTAAACAAAAAAGTTACTTTTGAAAAGTATTTATAAAAAAATATTTTCAAACAATGCATCAAGTAATTGAAAAGCGTATGTAGTTCGACTTGGGAAGTACTACCGTGACGCTCATAATCCGCCATGAAGCAATTCTTGTGTTTTGAAGAGACGTCGTTGGTAACTATACATACTGTTGTATGACGACACGCGTGGTCACCATACAAGTCTGGGTTCGATTCAAGGCCAGACAGAAATTTGAATTATGAATTAAAATTTCTGTTCTAGGTCTGGGAGTTTGTGCACACGTATTCTGTGTGTCCATGGTGCCCACGTCACGGGGAATTCTAGTGTGGGGCTATGAGTGTATAATGTGCTATATTATACTTAAGTACCCTACACACGTACGTTCATCTTAATGTTTTTTTTTTGTTTCATCGTATGAAGGTAGCAAACGAGCATGCAGTCCACCTAATGGTAAGTGGTCAATGCCACCCATGGACATCAGTAATCATCCCCAAGTACGATTAAATCACACTTAAGTTTGATCACAAATGCGTTGCTACCCCTTAGGACTACGACATTCGCCTCGTGTAAGTATAGCTGGCAACCACGCCTCTCCAAACCGAAACACAAGAATTCCTACACGGAAAATTATGAGGATGGCGGTGGTGCCTCCCCGGTCGAACTAAACGAGTTCTACCACCTAGTAAATCCTAGTAAATTGTTAGCATCTGACTGTGGTCAAATGCCGCTATTCTGTACCTGATTTACGATACTCACCACCAAATATCACACGAGTCAGACGCAACCGAGTTAATGATAGGATGTATCGAATTGATCAGGTAGGCCCCCTCGTGCGTGAGATCGTTTAGCTAGACTCCGAGCCGCCTACGCAAAATGTTTGTACTAGACTAGACTTGGTTCTTCCTGCGTTCTCGCTTTGTCTTTTAAGGGCTCCATACCTAAAAGGTAATAACGGCACCCTATTACTAAGCCTCCGCTGTCTGTCTGTCCCCAGGCTGTATCTCATAAAACATGATAGCTGTTTGGAAATACATAATTTTCACAAATTATGTATTTCCGTAGCTGCTATAACAACACATACTAAAAATAAAAAAAGAATATGTTAAAGGCAAAAAAAACACGTTTGTTTGCCAGGTGGTAGAACTTATGTAGTTCGACCGGGGAGGTACCACCGCCACCCGCCACCCTCGCCACGCGAGGCGAACATCTTAGTCCTCAGGGATAGCAACGCATCTGTGATCAAACTTAGGTATGACTCAATCGTACTTGAGGATAAAAAAATGGGAATCTCCATACAACAAAGGTGATTTTTTTGCATTTTATTAGATAATGGTACGGAATACCTCGTGCGCGAGTCCGACTCGCACTTGGCCGGTTTTTACAGTACTAGTGGTCGCCAAGTCCAGCAATTTTAACATAACTTGTATAATTAGTATGAACATGACTAAGATTCGTCTATCAAATACCCACAAATCTCTCATTGTACTATAATGTGCTATGTGATGCAATAAACTACGAATATGACATGACATATGATATTGTGGACGTTCAGTTTGAATAGATAGACCTGATAGACAAATAATTTTATGTCTTCTCAGTTTCAGATGACCATTGACCATACATACATAATACATATAAAATTATTTGTTAAGTATAAACAAACATGTATACATACATATTTATACTGAATGTGTATATATTTATACTTAACAAAATGTGCCCAAAGTATGGTATTGTGTAATTTGAATGATTTTGTTTATTTTTGCTGCAATATTAATAAAAATATTAGCTTTCTGCACTTCTTCTCCACATAAACTTTAATCCTGTTAAATTTCATACTCGCCCGCGTAACGTTAGGGATAGAAAAAGGGCCCATGGAAATTATTAAGCATCCCCAAATTCGATTGGATCGTATTTGAGATTAATCACAGATGCGTTGCTACCGCTGAAGATTAAGATGTTCACCCCGTAAGTAACAACACCTTGCGAAGCGTGCTTTTGTACTTAGGTCGGTAAAAATATTGCTCCATACACCGCATCAAAGAAAAATTGCTATTCCGCCAAGGCCTCAAATGTTTTGTTATTTGTAATTAAACATAAGTTGTGTAATAATTAAATCATTACATTGCGTTACTCACGTCTCATCGGTAATGCTATATAATGATTAAATTATTCCACATCTCATACCCTACTTGCATGACTAGCTTCAAATGACTTTTCTTCGTTTCAATTTTCTAGCCTCAATTTTAACAAACTTTAAAAAATAGGAGGTCCTGAACCTATCTATATATCTATAGTATCTATTAACTATATAATTTATTAATTTTTTGCGTTCGTTCGTTTCTTTGTTCATTTTGCTTCCTATTGACTTGATCTTGGAATTCGGAGGAAACCCTGGTAGTTTAAGTGTACTTATATTACGAAACTCTGGTGTAGATTGTATGAACAAAAAAAACGGGAGTCTTATTTGATATCGACATTAGACATACATTATTAAAATTATTGTTTTCTTTTTTATTGTATAAGATGCAAACGAGCATGCAGTCCACCTGATAGTAAGTTGTCACTGACGGCCATGGACGTTTGTAATCATCCCCGAGTACCATTGAATTGTACATAAAGTTGACCACAGATATGCTATTACTATCTCTGAGGACTAAGATTCGCCTCGCGTGTGAGGATAGTCGGCGACCATGCGGCATGGTGGCAAAGCCAAAACATAATAAATAGTAAGATGTACATACGTCTGATTATGTGGGTAGTGATGGTAACTCCCCGTTTGACCTACACGAGTTCTACCACTTGGTAGTTTATTTCTTATATATGGTATATTTCTTAGTTCCTGTATGTTTCTTAACTTCTTTTCCTACTCCGTCAGTAATCTATACTAATATTATAAATGTGAATGTAAATTTGTTTGTAACGCTTTCACACCAAAACTACCAACCAATTGTAATGAAAATTGATACACAAATAGAGTGAACCTTAGGAAAGGACAGAAGATAGTTTGAATCGCCAAAAATAGGTATACCTACAGGGGTTAAAATTATGAGAGGATGAAATTAAAGTTTGTTCATCGTCCAAGATAAAAACATGAAACTTTGTATTTAGGAATTGGATAGGAAATAAATATTTGTACTAGAGTTTTTTGCATTTCGACTCCGACGACGACAATAACCAAATGACCGCAGGCGAAGCCGCGGGTAAAAGCTAGTATAATGTAACGTCTAACGTTCAAGGAAGTGGTGATACTGAACGTCGACATTAGATATTCGCAAACGGGATTGTCGCTTAAAACAATTCTTTTGTATTCGTTCCCTCGGACATCACGCTAATGGAATATCCGAATTAACATTTACTTTTGATGTAACGATTCAAAGAGAAACGAATATTTGTTTGCAATTTTACGCTCGTGTTCCTGCATTATTGCTATCGTTTTAAATTACGACGCAATTGATGTTTAATTCGTCTGAAAACGTTGTCGCTAAATCGTTTTATTTGTTCGTTTCATCTCATTCCGTTAGAAATGTAGGGGACTATTTGTTTTGGACATTTATCAATTACTCTGTGGTCGTTTTCAATGCAAAGAATATCATGAATAACTCATAATTAAGTCTAAAGAAGAAAAATAATAAGAACATTTATAAGTAAAGATTTTTTGTTTAAAAAAAGCATATTTGTAAAAGTATGTGTTTTTGTATTTGATGATGCTATACAAAATAAATTCCTTACAAAATTAAGAAGAAACTAACTAATATTCTCCCTGTATCTGTTCCTGTATTTTTATAAACAACTAACTAACTAACAACTAACTAACTAACTAACTACATTTAACTACACATTCATTCACATGTCACATTCATTCTCTAATAAAGCGTGTAAGAATATAAATGGACCATTCATAATGTTTTCTCACTGTTTCGAAGAAAGCATCCGTTTAGAGCTCTTCTTGATAAGAGAGATGTAGAAGTTAATTATTCAGTTATCGCTTTATCTTTTTAAAAAGAAACAGAAGAACCAGTACAGTTTTTACCGTCTAAAAGAAATGAGCCCTTCACAGGGACTTTACCTTTATCCAACGGAAGGGGAACTTCTTAATTCTGATCACTAGATAATCAGAAACACTGGAATTGCAATGACACAATCCGTATTCCAAAATAGCGTTCATAAAACCGGTCTAACGGAACACCATTACTTTACTTGCTGAGTCTCATATTCACGAATATTGATTCCGACATCCCCATTAATGGATGCTTTTAAATCGGCATCAATAATAATTATTTTTCCGTGACAATGCCGAGGTATTTGTCATGAAGGATTATAGGAAATGTTGGAATATCGAGTAATCATTCAAACAAGCTTATTTCCAGGACTTTATTTGATGATACGAAATGGCTGTCACACAATTTTATCGAGACGAAGTTTGATGACGTTGTAGATATGAAATCAATTTATTCATGACGTTGTATTAAACATTATGTATTTGAATTGTAGTATTCATAATTTCACATTAGACCTCTAACTTATAGGTGATGTAGGCATCGTTACCCTACCACTATTGTCCTACTACTGGGCACATGTCTACTTTCATAATAGGGAGGATTTTAGCTCCTACTCCATCGCTCTGGCTAAGCATGATTTGGTATACTTCACAATTTTAAAGTGAACAATCTCTAAGGCATTTAAGCTTCCTAACTATGCTTTCTTACACCGAAAAACAAGTGCTAATTAAAGTTTAAATAAACATGTAACTGGCATTTCATGATCAAATTGATCGTATGCTGTCTGAAGGAGGTGCCAAGAGTCTCCGAAATCGGCGTGTTTGTATGAGGAGAGTTATGAAAGTGGAA
>DWNR01003929.1:0-11331 GCA_018250455.1 Polygonus leo | reverse complement strand
GATATCATTTGTGTCGACTCACAAGTCACACTAATGATATTGGTAGAGACACAAATGATAATGTTTACATTTCTTTTATTTTAGATTAAATATTGATAAAAAAAACAATGGCAAAACCAAAAATACAAAAAAGTCAGGAACAGTTAGAGAGACGTAGAATAGCCAGAAGAGAAAAATATAAATATATTAAAAATAATCCTGAGTTGTATGCTGCTGAGCAAGAAAAGAAAAGACAAAATTATTTGAAACGGAAGGAAAATAAAAAAATTAAAAGTATTAACCAAATGAGTCCACGCGAGCAACGTATTCAAAGAAGAAAGTGGAAAGAGAGTTCCAAAAAGTATTATAAGAAAAAAGTGAGCCAAAGAGTTATAGAGAATGTTACAGTAAGTGAAGTAACTTCTGATAATAATAATGTTAAATGTAATATAGATCCTTTAAATACATTAGAACGAGAAGAAAAATCTAAACCAAGTAAGGCTGAATTAAGACTCATAAGAAGAATAAAGGCAATAAACATACATCACAAAATAGAAAAGCGAAATTATATATTATTATTAAACAAGTGCAGGAATAAGATAAGGATTTTGCAAAGACGAATATCGAAATTAACAAATAAAGAAATTACAAAACCAGAAAATTCTAAAGAAGAAGACAAAAAACAATTATTTGATAGACTTTTAAGTGATGAAATAACACGGAAATTTTCAACAACAGAAAGTAGAAAGGAAAAACGTATTATTACTAACCTAATAGATAAGAAGAAATTCAAAGAACTAAAAATTTCTACCAATCTTCGCAAAGTTTGCCTGAGAGAGATTTAAAAAAAATGCGCGAAATAACATAAATTGTCAACAATTAGTAGAGAACTTTTATGAAGATGACATTAATAGCCGCATCACTCCCGGAAGGAAACAGTATAAGAAAAAATATGGAAAAACCAAACAAATTCGGTATCTTCTAGATTCAATGAAAAACTTGCATTCAAAATTTTTGGCTGAGAATACTAATATTAAAGTAAGTTATACCACCTTTACAAGACTTAGACCATTTTGGGTATTACTTCCTATTGATGGTCGCGATACATGTGCCTGCACATTGCATACAAATTTTAATTTACTAATAGCAGCCCTTTATAACAATAACATACTTTATGTGAAAAATAGTCAAAATTTAATTAAGGAAATCTGTTGCGGTCAATATAATTTAGATTGTCTGAATCGTAAATGCGCTATTTGCAAGGATAAGACGGTAACATATAAGGAATTCCGCAATGATATCAATATAAAATACATGGTATGGGAAAAAGATACAAGAAAAATAGATACGAAGGAAATTAAAATAATCAAAAAGAAGACAAAGACGACTGATCCACGTAACTTGATAATTAATCTAGAGAATATGTTGCCAAAATTTTTATTACACATAAGTAACATTGTTAACCAGTATGCTACTATAAAAAGATTAAAAGAAACACTAAATATTAATGAAACGTTGATACATATGGATTTTTCCGAAAACTATGCTTACAAATATGCGGAAGAAGTTCAGAGCATGCACTTTGGTGCCAGTCGCGGTCAAGTATGCCTTCATACAGCAGTAGTTTATTTAAAAAATGAGTCGAATATTACTCAAGCCTACTCCGTTTGTACAGCTAGTGAATGCACCCGTCACGATGCTGCGGCAGTGTGGGCTCATCTAAATTATTTGATTAAATTTGTTTTTAATCGATCATCAATAATTGATTGCATCCACATTTTAACAGATAGTCCCTCTAGCCAGTACAGAAATAAATATATATTTTATATTTTGACACAATTGAAAAATGACTTCCCACAGTTAAGCCTTGTTACTTGGAATTACCAAGAAGCAGGGCACGGCAAGGGTGCTCCTGATGGCATTGGGGCGGTAATAAAAAGGACTGCAGATTATCAAATAAGGTGTAATCAGGATGTTGGAACCTTTAATGCATTTATAGATGTCATTCAAAAGAATATAAAAAATATAGAAATTGGGATTGTTGAAGAGCATGAAATTAAGTTAAAGGAATTAATGTTGCCTAAAGATATTGCTACTTTCAAGGGGACTATGCAAGTACATCAGGTATATTGTGGTGTTTTACTTTTTTATAAATTTATTACAAACTAGCTGTTGCCCGCGACTTCGTCCGAGTAGACAAATATAATCAGAAAGCCTCGAACTGCTAAGCTATCGGGGGCTAATCACCCTCTGATAGTTATTTTGGAAATATATTTCATGTGCAGAATTGACCTCTCTACAGATTTATTATAAGTATAGATAGAAGAAGATAGATATAGATAGATAATGTTTAGTTGTGTTAATCGTAGTAGCAATACTCAATTATATCTTTCAGGTGCTTTGGGCTGCCAATTCTGCATATTTAGAATTTAGAAAGCAGAGCTGTTTTCAGTGTTTAACTACCAATTGCACGCATAACAAACACATGAGATTTTTCAAGATCTATAGTACTCCTATTGAATCTGCAATTGAAAATGTACAGGTAGTTCCAGAAAACAAAAAAATTAAAGTACTTAGCGATATTACCATTCGCTATGCCAATAAAACTTCAACATCACGAGATAACACACCAATAACTACGAGTCTTCGCAGCATCAGGCACTCTTGGGAAAACCAATCTTTTATAGGAAATGAAACCAAAGCAACAGGTCATGAAAAAGAGTTCCTTGAGTTTTTAAGAAAATCAAAATACAACGATGAGTAACTTAATCAATGTCCTCATCGTTGTATTTTCATTTTAATTAATTAACTGTTACTATTAATATACTCTCATTGTAGAGAGAAAAAAAATAGAGACTGAAATCTTGCTGATACTTTATGAATCAACAATATAATTTAAATTGACAAAAGATATATATTTTTTAGAGTTATATTACTTTTGTTTTTTGATTAATTTTTGTTTCATTAATTTCGATAATGATTATTATACGGTATGTTGGTTATTTATATACGAAGATTAACAATACGAACCTAATTCTAGTAAATACTGTCATTAGTGTAACCAGAGATCTCATTAGTGAATCACCAATTATCATTACAGAAATTGTCTTGTTAATTCATGTCACTCAAAAAGTTGTAATTTGCTTGTTATTTGACGAAATTAAAGGTTTGTTTGATTGTCAATTGCTTTTTTCACTAACAAACTCACCTAGATACTAAAACATCTACAATTTAAACAATTTGTAATTCCGTAAAATTCACGCTTTTTTGGCCCTAAATTTGAAAATGACCCGCATTTCAACTTATAACGTCACCTGTTAGCAGTTTCAATGGAACCAATCGTGTTTGAGATCTACCCGCACTCGGCCGATCATTTTACAGACCGTGACTTTGGGCCATACCTCACACACTTTTAAGTCTTTATATTGAGCTAGCTGACCCGCGCACTTGCACTGACTTTATTTGCGTCATATAAGAGTGTGAGAGAGTAGGTCAAATTTTCCCCGTTTCTGCAACATTTTTCGTTCTTACTTCGCTCCTTATGATCACAGTGTGATGTTGTATAGCCTATGGCATTCCTCATAAATTGGACTATTTAATACAAACATATTTTTTCAATTCAAACCAATAGTTCTTGAGATTAGCGCGTTCAAAAAACAAACTCTTCAGCTTTATATTATTAATAGTATAGATAATTACAAGATTATAGTTAATGTACTTTTTCTCTATGATAAGTGAGCTTATATGTTTTACAAGAAACATAACTCTGAAAAGACAGGATACCTGAAGCAAGAAGGCGTAGGCGAAGAAGGCGGTGAAGGCTTACCATCAAATATTGTTGTCTTTAATGCTGTATGTAACACTTATTTAAAGTTTTATCTACGTGTACAAAAACCAAAAGTACCTGTAGATATACAGACGAATTAGATACGAACAATTATTTTCTCATTACATGCATAAATATTTGCATAATAACACTTAACAATGACTAAACATTGTCGAATAAATGAATACAAAAACTACATTTTGTACAATAATTTATGCACGTGTCCTTCACACTGAAATCTTCTGCCTACGACATGCTATCGAAATTATTTTGTTCATCTATTTCGAATATAAATAATCTCTTAGAAACATATATTGTGTAGATCATAATCCTCCGTGAAGCAATTTATTGTGTTTCGGTATGGAGAGGCGTGGTTGCCGGCTATACCTACAAACGAGGCGAACATCTTATTCTTTACGGGTAGTAACGCATTTGTGGTCAACCTTGAGTCAATCGTACTTGGGGATGACTACTAATATCCATGGGCGGCAGTGACCACTTACCATCAGGTGGACTGCATGCTCGTTTGCTACCTTTACACACAAAAAAAATCTTTTTGCAAAGTACCTATTCACTTCACTATTTCGGCATTAGTGAGTAACAAAAATATTGTTGCGATATCAGTGAGGGTAAAATTGAAATGTTGAAATATTAACAAGAAACTAGCTGCTTATGTGGTCATGTGCAGTATGTACACAATATGAGTAAGCAGCTTGATCATGTGTACAGTATGTTTTGTTGTTGGTTTCGAAATCCTTATTTAGCTGCGACTAGAAATGTTTAAACATTGATTTTCTGTAACAACCGGTTCCTAACTGGGTCGTTCACATGTAACTGTGTCCCACACACCTTAGATGGGCATAAGTGTAATGGTTACAAGTAAAGATTGTAAAATTGACTGCGTGATTTCAAAATTGCCCATTTCACGCCTCACGCCATGTACTACCGACCCGCCCCGGCTTCGCACGGGTGCAATGGTGATACTGAATACACTACAGAAAAACTATGAACGGATTATACGTATAAACCTTCCTTATCAATCACTCTTATTTGTTAAAAAAACCGCATCAAAATCCGTTGCGTAGTTTTAAAGATTTAAGCGTACAAAGGGATATAGGGACAGAGAAAGCGGCTTTATTTTATACTATGTAGTGACTAGCGGACGGAATACTATTTCTGTCATTTCGAAAAGAGAAAAGTTCCAAAAATCAGGATGACGATGTTATGCACCAACGCCAGTATAAATCTTCGGTGAAACAATTATTGTGTTTCGGTCTTGGAGATTTTTTTTATATGTTATCCTAACGATAAGGCAAACGGGCTACCTGATGGTAAG
This sequence comes from Polygonus leo, assembly GCA_018250455.1. Lineage (NCBI taxonomy): Eukaryota > Metazoa > Arthropoda > Insecta > Lepidoptera > Hesperiidae > Polygonus > Polygonus leo. The sequence continues at coordinate 6,190 of DWNR01003929.1, read as the reverse complement.
CAGTCACCGTCGCGTATGGGCACTTGCAACACCAGAGGGACCGCCAATGCATCGCCGGCTTTGGAGGAGAGCTCTTTTCCCCCCCGTTTTGAAGAACCCCATGTCATAGCGCATCGTGATGCGTGATAAGGATGATATTACGATGGAGAGATGGCATTGCCGGCTTACGCACGAGGCGAACATCTTAGTCCTCAGGGTAGCGACGCAACCTCCGGTACCAACCATTTGTATTTGGGTTGATTACTAATGCACGGCAGTGACTTTTGACAATTAGGCAACGCATCTGTGATCAAACTTAGGTATGACTCAATCGTACTTGAGGATGATTACTGATGTCCATGGGCGGCAGTGGCCACTTACCATCAGGTGGACTACCTTTACACAATAAAAAAAAAGAAAAAAGATAAGATTCACTCGTGTAATAACCGAGGTGTTGATAATAATTAATGTTAGATTTTTTATAAGAGACTTTTTTTTTATTAAAATAAAAGTAAGTTTAACAATGGTTTATTAAATAAGATTTTAGTTTCAGTATTTTGTATTCTGACATCGGAGTCTTAGTATTGAGGCTTAGTTGGCATCTTTTTTCACGAGCAAAAAGGTATGTAAAAATATACATAAGTTAGCTACAATAAGCCGGTAGTCTCGGCTATTATAATAATAGTCGTAATATAGGAACATTTGCTTCAGTACTTTGCTTGAGATAAAAACTGGAGAAAGAAAACCGGTAGGAAGTTGTAATTACTCGTCTGACCTTTATATACTCCTATCATACAGTCAGTCAGATGGTCGGGGTACCTCCCCGCCACCGCCACCACCGCCGCGTGTGGTTGCCGGCTATACTTATACAGGCGAACATCTTAGTTCTCAAGGGTAGCAACGCAGCCTTTTACAAGTGAACATCTTAATCCTCAGGGGTAGCGACGCGTAATCTAAATCATTATCTAATAATCATTATCATACACATAGTCTGTTCATTAAAAATATATAAAAAATCGGTTTTCTTTATTTCAATCTTCGTTTTTTGGATTTATTTGTATTAAGCTCGAATTTTGAGCACAATGCGACCTCTTCTTTTATAAAAAAACTCTCATCTGTAATCTTAATATAAGGTAAGAAATCAAAGAAAAATACTCTTCAAAAAATACTGCATTCCTTGAAGGGTTTATGGTACTTTAATATTGCGTTCCCAGTATTAAATCGCTCTAACAATACCTAAGTAAATTAATCAAATTCCAGAATACTAATTGTACTGGAAAGTGTCGAGTCGTGTCGCGGCCGAGCGCCTTCCGGTGCGGCCTTGTGATGCAAATGCACACAATTTGCACCTTAAACGGATTCTACGGCACTTGACGTAAGTACTGTAAGGGCTCACCACTTATCGAAACGAGGAGATGGGAATTAGGGAGATATAATATCAAATGAATCGAAAACATGGCAAGCTGAAAATATTTTATTAGAGGACACACACGCCCTTCAAACTAGCAAACCCAGTGTGGTGGGTCAATCATCATCAACAATCAATCCAATATCAACACAGTCAACATATTAACTCACGTCACTCTAGCAGACCGATCACACTAACACTTTGGTGCTGCCTTTGTACATGGGAGAGCGTTTCGCGTCTGAATCTCTCGCGTGAAAGCGTCGCCCCGCCAGCGGCCAGTGACACCCGCCACATTGTATATTTTATATGAGAAAGTCTGATTTAGTGTATGTATATAGTGTATATATTTCGTACAAAATTTGTCTTGCCTGTCTTGTTAAGTAATGGCTTTCAAACAAATATAATACTCCTAAAGTCTATCTCTCAAAGGGTTAATGACATTAATATTGCGATCCCAGTATTAAACCGATCTAACAATACAGATGCAAATGAATCCAATTCTAGAATACTAATTGTACTGAAAAGTGTCGAGTCGTGTCGCGGCCGAGCGCCTTCCGGAGCGGCCTTGTGATGCAAATGCATATAATTTGCAGCTTAAACGGGTTCTACGACACTCGACGTACCTTAAGGACTCTTAACGATGTGATGAGAATCAGAGTATTTTAATATGAAATGAATCGAAAATATGACAAGCTGAATGAAAATATTTTATTAGAGATTCTTCAAACTAGCAAAGCCACCATAGTAAAACACTCATTACAACAATCAATCCATTATACTAAAACAGCCATACTTTCGCACACGTTAGACTAGCTCCCTGATCACACCAACATACTGGAGCTATCTATGTACGTTCGAGAGCGGTTCGCGGTCTGAGTCTCGCGCGTGGAAGCGTCGCCACGCCAGTAGCTAGTGTCACCCGCCACATTCAATATTTTATATAAGTCTGCTTTAGAACTTATTACTTCGTACTAAATCTGTCTTGCCTGTCTTGTCAAGTAAAGGCTTTCAAACAAAATTAATACTCCTAAAGTCTATCTCTCAAAGGGGTAATGGCATTAATATTGCGATCCTAGTATTAAACCCATCTAACAATACAGATGAAAATGAACCTAATTCCAGAATACTAAATGTACTGGAAAGTGGCAAGTCGTGTCGCGGCCGAGCGCCTTCCGGTGCGGCCTTGTGATGCAAATGCACACAATTTGCACCTTAAACGGATTCTACGGCACTTGACGTACCTTAAGGACTCTCCACTTAACGATAACACGACATTAGATACGGAATTAAAACATCAAATAACCAAAAATATGATAAGCTGAATAAAAGTAATTTATCATTCGACACACTTTTCACACTGACACATACATTACACCAATAAAACCTTAACAATAATAAAATTGCACATCCGATCACTCCGACATACCTCAATGCCATTGTCCATGGGAGAGCAGCGTTTGAGCACGGAGTGTCGCCATAATAATAGTCGATTTTACCCGCTGTATTAGATGTTCAGGTGAAAACTGTTCTTAAAAACTCATGTCAGTAAAGTTCGTACAATATCTCTCTGTAATCGTCTTATTTATCTTATCAAAAAACTGGGCCTCAAGAAAATATATACTCCCTAAGTGTATTCTTTGAGGGGTTAATAGCATTAATATTGTGATCATAGTATTATTAAACCTATCTAACAATACAAATGCAAATGAACCTAATTCCAGAATACTAATTGTACTGGAAAGTGTCGAGTCGTGTCGCGGCTGAGCGACTTCCGGTGCAGCCTTGTGATGTAAATGCACATAGTTTGCAGCTGAAACGGATTCTACGACAGTCGACGTAAGTACTGTAAGGACTCACCACTTATAGACGAGCCGGGACGAGAATCAGGATATTTCAACAAACAAATCGAGAACCTGACGAACTTAATGAAAATAATTGATAATCTGGCACACCACATCCTTTACACCAGCACCAAACCTCTTAAGGATTCTTTCACTCGCCACTTATTGCCGTGACGATGTGAAAATCAGGCATTTTTTTATCAGGTGAATCAATAATATGACATTCTGAAGGAAAATCATTTCAATCAGCACACCCATCAAATTAGCTCACCCAGTTACACCAACTTACTGGCACAACCATCACACTAACTCTCTAGCATATGCTTTACATTACACCAACAGACCCATCGCACCACATACAATAATCTCATCAAAATCCTGACGTTGCATGGAAGAGTGACATGCGTTGGAAGCCGCGTGCGGAAGAGCGGCGCTCCTAAAATCTGTCTTTCTACTTTTATCAAATAACGGATTTCATTAAAATCATATTACTCCTTAATTGTATCTCTGAAAATGCTTTGCTATTATTTATATTGCGTTCTCAGCATTAAATACTTATGCAAATGAATCCAATTCCAGAATACTAATTGTACTGGAAAGTGTCAAGTCGTGTCGCGGCCGAGCGCCTTCCGGAGCGGCCTTGTGATGCAAATGCACATAACTTGCAGCTTAAACGGGTCTACGACACTCCAGATACGTACCTTAAGGACTCAATACTAATCGACGATATGGTATGAGAATCAGCGAGTTTAAGCAAACATATGGAAAATATCATGAAATGAAAATCATTTGTTCGTTTTTTATAACACAATTCATAAAGTGCAGTGTATTCTGTATCCGTGTAACACGGAAAGGTTTCTGTGGGTTAGAATAATTGATTTTGAGCCGGACAGAAATTTGATGATGATTTCTGTTCTGAGGTTAAATGTTGCACGTAAAAAGTGTTCTTATGTATTTCAGATAAAAGAATATCTTGAAATTAACAGTCAAGTCGAATAATATAGCACGCATAGAATTGAAGAATTCTTATCACCTTATAAGTAACAAATAAGCATGCCCTCCACCTGATGATAAGTGGTAAGTAAGTACTGCCCCCCAAAGATAGTAATAATCATCCCTAAGTGCGATTGAATCATACTTGAAATTTATCACAGATGCGTTTGCCCCTTGAAGACTAAGATTATGCATCGTGTGTACTTAAAGCCTGGAGCCACGCATTCCCTTTCTTTTCATGGACGTTAACGAGATTGGCGCTGTCTTGCAAGTCTTTTACTAAGTTAAGTATTTTGGGTGAGTATCCAAAACATCCCTGAAGCACTTATACATATGTGTCCACGTTACTACTTGAGCTAAGGCACATACTTCTTCCGGTTTACGAGCGGTAAACGCGCGACGCCAAATGTGACAAAACAAATATGCAGAGATGTATTAAGAAGGTCACAGGCTTTTATGATGTGAAGGGTAAACGCAACTGGCGTGAAAATACTTTCCTTGTAACTTTTGAAAACACCATTCTATTGACGTCTATTGACATTTATAATTAACTCCAATTCCGATTAAATTGCCCGTTAGGTTGATAAAATGTATGTAGCTCGAGGACTAAGATATTAGCCTCAGATGACCACCTCTCTGCAGCCAGCACTCTTGACAGAGTGGTGTGGTCTAATGATGACTGTGGTAGTGGGTCATCATTGCTCGACTTGATAGGTGACAGCCCTTGCGATGCGTTTCCACCAACTTCTGTTGTTGGTGTTGCGGGAACATTGAACTAGGTATATACTATACAGCACTACGCTCTTAAAACTGAAACATAAAAATGACTTCACGGAGGATTATGAAGGTCGTGGTGTACCTACCCAGTTCTACATTTGATTCGTACAAGTAGAAAAGTACAATATTATCCAGTAATATGTTATTGTAAGTGTCACGCGAGGGGAAGCAAATGTGTCGACAAGTCTTAAGCTTCTTTGCAAGTTCTCATTACCCACCGTATTACGCAGTCTTTCCTCGTGAGGAATAAATCTTAACAATCTCATAAGGCGAGGCGCTCACTGTGTAACGCGTGTCATAATCTGTATTAGCACGCTAATTACTTTTATGATAAAGCAAATGAAAGCGCCATAAGGACCTATTTTGTCAGCCAAATTAAAATTACTTCGCAATATTTCGCGTCTGTCTCTGTATATTACCAAGACATTGCACTCTCAGGGTATATTGATTCTACGATGGTTGGTAAATGATGTATAGACCAATTCTTGTGTCATTGTCGTGGATGTGTGCGGCAAGCGAGTCTTTTTGGCGATAATTATATTTATACTAGCAGCAGAAGTTGTCCGTTGTTATTGAACTCAGTTTTGTTGAACTTAATTGTGACCTATCTGGTTCAAAAGTTATCTTATCTCTTAAGTTGGACCAAGTTGACGCAGACCTCCAATATAATCGGTGGAGTAATTTAGTTTAAATTGATTAGCGTATTCAAATATCGTATTATGGTAAAACTAGTAAATAGATTTTCCAAAAATAAACGTCTATTTTAAATACCTTATACTTCTTTGCCCTGAGTCTAAGCATTTTTATAGAGGGCGGACACGCTGGCTTAAAAATTAATACAATCATACACGGAGAACGCGGATTGTTGCGAAGTAGTTTTAACCTAAATTTATAACATGGATATCTGCAAAGTAACGCCCCATACTATTAATTTTTGTAGTCGTCTTGAGAGTATGTGTCCATGACATCTACTGCAAAGGGAATTGTAGTTTCAATCTGTGAGTAAGGAAGGTCTTATAAATTTTGTCTTTCTAAGGCAGGAGGGCAAAATTACCAAGTAAGCACACAGCCTAACCACACAAAAAGAGCGTTTATCACACACGAGTTGCTTAGTAGTCTCGCTACTTATCGAGCTTCAGATTAACGACATAACTTGGACGTCCGTAAATCAATATCCGAATAAAACTGCTCG
>DWNR01003928.1:0-11334 GCA_018250455.1 Polygonus leo | reverse complement strand
GCGGGCACAGCTAGTTACACATATAAATATAAAGTAAATGCTATTTCATAACCTATAATATCGCCGAATATACATGACTGAATGTTTATTTGTTTGTCCACAGGCAACTGCTAGCGCCTAACCTGAAACAAACTCAGTACCTCGCAAATGGAGCAGAGAGTGAAGTAAGAACGGTAAGTACATACAAAATATTTTTTTTTTCATCCTATAAAGGTAGCAAACAAGCATGCAGTCACTGCCGCCCATGGACATCAGTAATCATCCTCAAGCACAATTAAATCATACCTAAGTTTGATCATAGAAGCGTTGCTACCCCTGAGAACTAAGATGTTCGCCTCGTAATAAGTATAGCCGGCAACCACGCCTCTCTAAACCGAAACACAATAATTGCTTCACGGAGGATTATGAGGGTGGTGGTGATACCTCCCCAGTCGAAATACATAAGTTATATAATGATAATGATGATGATGAAATGGTATCGTTTTACGTTTTATCAGGGACTTACAGAGCTCAGTGAACAGTCTGTCTGTCTGTAGCAGTGTCCTTGTAAGTTGATGATGATTAAGATAATGAATCATGTTCATTAATAAGGATAATGACGGTGACGACATTAATAACGAATTATCATGATAAATACGTCAATCGTCATTATGGCAAATAATGAAACTATAAACATAGCGTAGAAACCTACAATATTGTCAAAAGAAATTCAAGGGTCTGTTAAGTCTACCAATTCACACTTAGCCAACACGTAAGACTATGTTTTAAATCCTTTTCATTCGGATAGAAGACTCATGCCCAGCCATGGAACTATAATGGGTTGTGACGATGATAGTATTATAAATGTAAAGCCCTCACAAAGTTTCTTAATGTTTCTTACGTTCTCCATTTAGTAATTCATTCCACAGCTGTAACAATGAAAACTATAAACAAGATGATCCAGGAGACTAAGTAAAGTTTAAATTGTTTTGATTATCGAATTAGGTATCTTAGCTAGAAGCATTAAATTGCAAGAACTTTGCTCGAAGTAATATAAATATTGACAAAGACGGGCAAAACAAAGTACTGAATAATAACATTTTATAAAGTACTAGCTATGCCCGCGGCTCCGCCCGCTACCCCTCCTTTTAGGGGTTGAATTTTTATGGCCTAAAACCTGGCCGGCGATCGTCTCGACAGATTAGTCAAGTTGGTATCAAAATCCGTTTAGCCGTTTTTACGTGATGCGCGGTCAAATAAACAGACAAACAGATAAACAAACAGACAAAAATTCTAAAAACTTGTTCCATTATCAATTCTAAGTATCTCCAGCCAATTATTTTTCGAATATCTTCTATGTACAGACTTTCCACCCTCTTTAGCTTTATTATATGTATACATAGATAGATAGATAGATTAATAAATACAGTACATCGACACCCAAACAGTGCGCCCAAACCCTGTGTATCAAAATTCGTAGTTTCTTTTGATGTTTCGTCAACATCCTTCATATTACTTACTTCATATTACTTACTTCATATTGCTTGCTTTATATTTACTTATGAATTTCAATTTGGTTGGACTAAACAAGAATAATCTATTATGTAGTAAATAGTATGCCCAGGCCTTAAAGTAGTAAACGAAGGTGCATTTCAACTGTTGGCAAATGTTCACCACCTTCCATGACATCTTTGGCAAAACCAGCTCAAGGCTGCGATTTCTGCTGCTGAAATTACTTATAAACGAATACTATTCCTCCCGAGTTTCTACTATGAGCTTTCTCCCGAAGTATTCCCGGTGCGTTATGACATGGGGTTCTTCAAAAAGGGCGCGAAAGGAACTCTCTTCCAAAGCCGGCGGTGCATTGGTAGTCGCCCTGGTGCTGCAAATGTCCATCGGCGACGGTGACTACTTACCATCAGATAGCCCGTCTGCCTTATCACTAGGTTTAGACAAAAAAAAACTATTATGTACGATTAAAAACAACCGATTATTTACCGAAATACAAATAACTTGTAAATAATTGCTACGCGACTGCAAAAAATGGCGCTCGAATGAAGTTGTTCAGAATTCTTTAAAATACGACGTATAAATGGATTGAAAGAACATGGCGAAGGAATTCGAAATATGAATTCGGATAGCATTGATACACAAAATCCCGTAAACAGAAACCTTTTACGTGTCGAGCAAAAGATGATCCAGCGATAAGTGTACTTTCAAAGGAGATACGGGGATTTGTCGAACGATCCCTCAGGACATCGGGACTGCGGCGATAGCTGTACTAAATGCGGCTTTAAGTTATCTTCGTTTCGTGAACGTATCCGTTCTTGTAACTTAATGGTTATATCGCAGAAAACTAAAGTAAAGTAGTGAAATTATTAAAATTTATTGGCTTTTGAATTTACTTACTTATACTTTATTTTTATAAAGTAACGGCTGAATTTTTACTCAAAAATATTTAGTGAACCGTGAACCTGGCCTATTTCTGTTTAAAATCCATTACAAAAAAAATCTTTAAAATACAGAATTTGGCTATAGTATAGTATATAGTAGTATAGACTACTAAAAATTAAAATTCTCACCATCACCCTGGGTTGGCTGGTAGATAATGCCATAAGGCATTAAGGCCGCGCTTTGTAATTACAATTACAACAAAATACAATAAAAATTAAACAAAGATAAAACACAAATGATTAATAATAATAATATTATATAAAACATAAACACGTAGATCAGATCTGAAATCTTTTATGCATCAACTAGAATCTGTTCTATAACAATGTCGTTTGAGAAAGCAGCGAGCATGTACACATCGCTGGTGCCGTGAACTGAGAATGCATCTGTAGTGTCTGCTCGAACCCATTTACATTTTGATTGGTTTTGGACATAAACGGACAACCACGGCCATTTACTCTTATATGATTTTGTTGTGGTGTCCTGCTTTAAGTGTTGTTGCTGCTAAATTTAAAAAATGATTTTATAATATCGCAGATAATGCCGATAAACTATTTCAGTCTTCAGGGGTAGCAATGGTACGAACCGCGTTGGGTGGTATTGACGACTTATCATCAGATGGACTGCTAGATTGTTAGGCGGTAGACTATTAAATTTTTATACTATAAAGTTCAAAAAGGCCAATTGCTTACTTAGACACAAAAGGTTTGCACAAAAGGATTCTGGTTTCACAAGCAGAAATTGACCATAGTTACTAAAAATTAAGCAATGATACACTACATATCATTAATAATAGTATAGGTTAAAATATAAATCTGAAATCTGAAATCTTTTATGTATCGACTAGAATCTATTCTATAGCAATGTCGTTTGAAAAAGTGAGCATGCACACATACCGTTGGTGCCGTGAACTGAGCATGCATCTGTAGTGTCTGCTCGAACACATTTACATTTTGATTGGTTTTGGACGTAAATGGGCAACGATGGCCATTTACTCTATTATATGCTTTGTTTGTCTTTCTATGCTTAGCATGTATAGCTTTAAGATTTTCAAATAAATCATAGGACTTATTATGATAATAGTGATCAAACTTAATTATGATTTAATTGTGCTTGGGGATGGTTACTGATGTCCATGGGCGGCAGTGACCACTTACCATCAGGTGGACTGCATGCTCATATGCTACCTTTTACGATAAAAAAATAATATAAAAAATATCAAAAATATGTAATACATTATACAAATCCAAATTTAAAATTTAACCAGCTAGCATTACAGTTTTCTTGGCTAACTAAAAAAATAAGAACAAGATTGATAATTAAATTACATGTATGAATTTGTTAAATAATACATATTAAAATTAGCGGTTTTGTTTATACACTAATAAATTAAAAACAAGGTCAATAATGAAATGACGCATAAAATGCATTTTTGAAATAATTTAGACAAACTAAAATATTTTCTAACCAATTAATTTGAAATCAATGTAATGCAATTAAACAGAGAGCGCGGCGCGCGTCCGCGCTGCTCGCCGCGCACTCCACGTCTGCAAATTGCTTTTAATCCACTTCATAGATGGCGTTCACCGACAAACGACCCACGCACTCTCAAGTACCCGCGATACAAATAATAATCAACTCTATTTCAATCAGCTATGATTTAATTTAAGTAAACGGAGCTATAACTTTAACTTGAAGTTTAGAATGCTCTTGAGGTTTTAATAAAGATCTCAAGTGATCGCTCGTTGTAACGGACACTCGACACTCGACACTCAACACTCGGCACTGTATTGAGCGCTGGTCTTTCTGTTGTATTAGTAGTGTATGAATCTCCCGCAGTCATTAATTTAATTCACCAATTAATTGGATTCGATGGGTTTGCTTAATTGGAACTATTTTTGGTAAAACTGCGTTTCAAACACAAATTAATAATAAGAGTAGAGGTTTAGTGATCAATAAATAAATTTGGTAAATAACCAATTAAGCCTTCTGTATGGAATTGACTGAGTAAACCCTATGTAGGTGTAATTATTTTGACTATTAATTACGCTTATTATTTTTAACACAAAAATGTATTACAAATCTATCTACATAGATTTTATATAAATAAATTGCTTACTTCGTCACTTAAGTTTAATGTTCTCAAAAATAGGAACTCGACAGGCATCCGATTGGCAAATTGTAGACGTTTAATTCGTCGGCCAATTGAGCACTCTTTGTGCGCGGAATGGACTCATTTGAGAATTATGAAATTACGCCATTTTCGCCTTCTCCTACAATGTCTTTTTATTAGCGCAATGCGGCTCGACTAGCTCAATTTGTTTCTATTCTACGGCATGGGCGATGAAAACGGAGCTCTACGTGCAGAGGCACAGAGTCGGTTTCGGTTCGGCAGCGCGGGGAAGCGCAAACCACGTATGCGTAATTGCTTTTCATTACGGCACCATTGTAGTGGAGAGCGGCGACAAATTGCCGACGATTACGCGATAAAAAAATTAAAAGTGCGCTCCGCGGCGGCCGGCGGCGGAGCGCGGCGCGGCGCAGCGCGGCCCGGCGCACTTGTTTATGAGTTTTTCCAGTATCGATTCACAATATTCTTACATGAATCTTTATCTTATAATATCTTAATTGAATTAATATTTAATACAAGCTATTAATAACCAACAATCAGATTGCATATTCTATTGCTATTGTAGAATCTGTATTGTATTACCGTCACGAGTTTCCGACACTTAATAATTGTTTGTTAGAAGTTTGCATTTAAATCGGTATGGCGCGGTTTTCGATTACACTTATGCAAGAACCGACTAGTAATCTATGGACTATTATCTTAGTATTATCTATGGACGAACTCAAATAGTGCTAATTTCAACCCTTATTAGGTCAAGCTACACAAAGACAGTCAGACTGCTTGGATTGAGATAACATGAGAAATACGTTTACTACTTTTTCAGTATGAAGAAAAATGTAGCTTTCACGAGATGCCTGCCAGATGTTAAAAATTGATACTATTTTGTACCGAAAATATGCATAAAAAGACAGTTTAATTCATTCATTACACTAACACACTCATCATTACACAACTTGTTCAGTTTGACATCAAAAACTTTAGGCTACATATTGACATTGCCTCAGATACACAGCAGTGAAGCGTTGCCCACCTAACAGTATCACCGCATTAGATGGTTTATATCAAAACTAGCTGATCCGCGCAACTTCGTTTGCGTCAAATAAGAGAGAGTTGGTCAAATTTTCCCCGCTTTTGCAAAATTTTTCGTTGATACTTCGCTCCTATTAATAGTAGCGTGATGTTAAATAGCCTATAGCCTTCCTCAATAAATGGACTATTTGTCAGAAAAATATTTTTATAATTCGAATCAGTAGTTGCTGAATTTAGCGAGTTCAAACAAACAAACTCTTCAGCTTTATATTATTAATAAAGATCTATATCTATACTTCTGCTTTTATCTTTATAAAGGACAACTTTCCAGTAGATGACAATAGTGTGTTTGTGCGCAGGTGTGGTTCCAGAACCGGCGCGCCAAGTGGCGCAAGCGCGAGAAGGCGCTCGGTCGCGACCACGCGCCCTTCCTGCATCACGACCACGGTAAGATACTTGCTTCATTTGAGACAATTTGTTAACAAGCACATTGACATTAACAGATTCTTTGTATTCTGTCGTTTATTAAAAACGACGAGAAGATGTAAAGCTTTGTTTATGTTGCTTTATGAGCGATAGTTGTTACACCTTACTGGTGAAATATTAATAATTGCGGGTGCCGATAGATGTTGAAATCAGATTAATGTTAACAATTTTATTAAAAAAAATAGTATCACAATTAGTTTAAAATTTACAAATACAGTTCTAAGATTTCATTTCTGTCAGTCATCATGACTGCCTACTATTTTTTTTTTGATGTTATAATAATATGTATTTATTTATACAACTTTAACAAAAGTTTAAACTCTGGGTTCTTAACGAGCTGTAGGGTTCCACGTTTTGGATTAAGATGGCTCTTGAATCTTAAAGTCTACATTAACCATAAAGAAAACTACACCTACTATAGCTGTTATAGTTACATTTGTTAAGCTTTAGCCTCGTAAATCGCGCGCCGATTTTCAAGAATTATTTTGCAGTTGTTTTCAGGGTCGACTCCTAAAGTCGCGATAATGACACATAAATATAATAAAACAGTAAAATTCGTGTATCTGTACATGGAATATATTTACAAAAAACTAATTGGGGGCGATGTTAAAATAGTATAAGGACACAATGTTTTCAATTTTTTTGTCTGTTTGTCTGTTTGTCCAGGCTTATCTCCGAAACTACTGGACGGATTCGAATGAAACTTTTTTTGGTGTATATAAGATATTTGGTAGATACTAAGCCTTTTTAACACAACATTTAGAACACTTTTTATTGCGGGAAAATTGCTTATTCCTACGGGAAATTCAGTAATTATATTTTATATGGCAAAACAACGTTTGCCAGGTCAGCTAGTGTCACATAAACAAGATAAAAAACCACACATATAAATTTCCTGTGAACATAATTGAAATTTATGTGTTCCTTTGGGGTTCATAAACAAATTATAAAGAGTATAATTTCATGACGCATATCACGGCAGAATGTAAATAAATGAGTAGCAAGTGTCGTTTTAAATGACGCGGGCTCTAGCAGGTGATGTCCTGTCATTAGTGGCGCGCGATGTCGCCATCAATCACTGCAACTAGAGCCGCTAGAGCTGACAGACCTGACCCTGCGCTAGTAATATGCTTTAAGTTATAACTGGAACATAGAAGTGCAGTTAATTCTATAGCATGCAATTTAAATGTTAGGCAAGTAGCTACTGCTGCCTATGGCATATGTAGCTAACCCGATTTCTGTCAATGATGGCCTTAAGCTTAAGGTAAATATCCACCTGAGTGATGGTGGATAGTGGATGACTCGACACCAAAATATCAATATAACTTAACTAGCTGACCCCGCAAACGTTGTTCTGCCATTTAAAAAAATATGAAAAAATTGTATGCCTGTTTTATTCTGATGTATAAGCTATATTATTGTAAAGTTTAATTAAAATCCATTTAGTAGTTTTTACGTGAAAGAGTAACAAACATCCATACTTACAAACTTTCGCGTTTATAATATTAGTAGGATATTCAAGTAGAACTATAAATAACACCTGTCACGATATCCATGCCCTCCTCACACACCCGCCCTCGGCAACCAGTGCGTGGTGTCATTTGTTTACGCGACTGCCGATTACGGCCGATAATTGCCGATAATTACCGATCATTTACCGATCCGTATCGCCACGTGACACATTACTGCTGTCAAAACGAAAAATAATTTGATGTTCGTTTGTAACATACGCTTATTTATGATAGGCAATTATTGCTATCATTATTTTGTTTATATATATAATTTGATACATTACGACTATGCCATTGAATATTACTTATTTAATAGCAAGAATCTTAATTAAAATTAATTTTTTTTCGTCACCATGAAATAGTGCTTGATAAAATTTAAATTTACTGTTAATAGAAACTATAAATTAAAAGGTATAATTTTGAGTTTTCCATTTTCATGCTATAAACGCAAATACATTCACAAGTCATAAAATATAATATATTGTTATATTACTTCTTCTCTTCTACGTCGTTTCACTCTTGGCAGAGTCGACATTTTCATGTCGTTGTATGTTTTGGGGCTGATAACGATTTATGAGCACTAATGAAATAGTAATTAAAAAAGAAACCTTTTTATAAATACTTAAACTTAATACACTGCACTCCATATGTAGTATGAATATAATACCAAATTTAGTATTTTGTTGCCGTTAACTGCTTTTATTTCCGTACTATTTGTGTACGAAACCCATGTTTACTGAACGATTCAAAGGTGATAATAAAAAGCGATTTCCAACGATCTGTTAATAGATAAGCTTTACAAGTAAACGATATTGTAGGGGTGGCGAGGGGTCGTTAGCGCTAATGCGAATTTAATAGGCCAGTGACGTCACACCTTGTCACTGACACGAAAGATACCGATACCGATATTTCTCTTTATTTAGGTTAACAAATATAACTTGGCTTAAATTCATGTGTAAATATGTTTTTCAAATGTCAACATGGCTTAACCTACATACGAGTATCTCCAATTTCAAAGGCCGAGGCGATAAACTTAAAATATGCATTTATTTTTTATCGTGTAAAGGTGGCAAACGAGCATGCAGTCCTCCTGATGATAAGTAGTCACTGCCATCCTTGGACATTTGTAATCAACCCCGATTAAACACGAAGAACACGTGTGATCTTAAAAAAATATATCTCAATGAAATCGACAGGGAACATACGAGTTATTATGTAAACAAATACCATGATTGAACCTCATCGCAGTGTTTATTGTTTTGCACTGAAATAAATAAATATAATAAATACTAGTGTAGTAGAATTTTAATAGTTACCTATAAAATTATCCAGAATATCGATAGTACAGCGAAAATAATGCGAAGCCCTGGTATTCTACTATGGGTGGTGTGTGAAGCATACTCGTACTTTGTTCTCAGGCGTAGCAACGCATCTGACCGATCTCAATACGGCATCGACAATTTACCTACAATCAGATAGGCATAACATTAACAATATGTTTTAAACGAAGATTTAAAGAGAACAGTCTATATTATTATACTGTAATCGAACACAAACAAATGACAGTGATAAATAGGTTTGCATGTAAATAATGGAGCGACCCTCAAAACAAACAGTAAATGGCGCGCGCAGGTGCTCGCAGAGGTGTATAGAGGGCTATTGTGCACAGAAACGGTCAGGGGGCATGTGCTACACCTCACCTTACACTAGTGTTACTGACTCCATTCACTGTAAAAACCCAAACACCTTAATAATTCTATGAACAGCTCCAAATACCTCTCTGTCTCTGTCTTGGTACTTTAACCTACTTATAATCCCTCATAATCTCCCTCATAATCAGTAAACTACCTAATTTTTGTATTTTGGTCAAAGTGCTTGCCACCTCGTCAGTCAGACGACTCGTCAGGGCGTTCGCACTATCTGTCGGACTTGGAGGTCTCAGATAACTAGCGGCCAAACAGAAAATTTAATAATAAATGAATTTCGATTTCTGTTCTGGGTGTGGTATTTTCGTCTTTAAGTGATTATAGCAACCATGAAACAAGAAATTTTAGAGTGGGGTCATGAGTCTAAAAATATAAATATAAAAAATTAAAAGTTACGCAAACATTTTAGTTATAAAGGATACAATGCATTTATAGCTTACTTCGAGTAAGACTTAAATTCTCTCTTTCTAGTTTCATATTTAGAACCACGTAGATTTCTACTACTTCAAGCCCCATTTTTTGTATTAAAATCATATGATAATATTTAGTAGAATAATTTCAACGTATTTATTGTCTGTCAGGTGTAGGCGAGTGGGGCGGCGGCAGCGTAGGTGGTGGTGAGTGGTGGGCGCTGGGGCTGGGCGCGCTGGGCGGCGTGGGCGTGGGCGTGGGAGTGGGCGTGGGCGCGGGCGTGGGCGCGCTGGCGCCGCCGCTGTGGCACGACGCGCCGCCCGCCGCCGCCTTCAGGGCGCTGCTGCACAGGTACGTGGAAATCCTATCATCATCTTAGGTGTGTTAGGATCAGCACTTTTGAGAGAGATCTATCTTACTTTATTCCTTTATCTGAGATCCACCAATATAGTACAGATTATAGAGGATCTGGATTGTTAAACATTGATCAGCTATAGAAAAAGAGGCGTTGCTACCGCACTGAAAAATTTCCTTTGATGTATACGTTATTGTTACATTGTTGTAAAGTTGTTTATTTAGCCTCTTTAATCGTAATCCATTAATTGTAATCCAATTAAATGTCCATGAATCCATGAATAGCGGTCACCACGCTGGTTCGATATGCGAATGGTTTCGGGTTCAATACCTGACTAGATAGACGACAGAGAGATGGATTAAAATCTCTGCTCTGGGTACATAGCATTCACGTCACGTGGGGCTACGAATGTAGATTGTAGCACAAGTCCAGTCCAAGCACCATTACCAAGTGGCTGTGGTCCCGCAGGTACGTGCTGGCGCTGCCGGGCGCCGCGCCGCTGTCGCCGGCGCCGCGCTCGCCCTCCCCCGCGCGCTCGCCGCTGCACGACCGCTACAGCCGCGTGCACACGTAGCACGCCACACACGACACACATGGCACCGCACTCATAGCACGCGACACACATGGCACACACATAACACACGCAAACGACACCGTACTCTCACACATTACACACGTACACAACAACAGTAACAATATAAACTGATATGAAGCAAGATGTATTTAGCAGCAGGCAGCACGATGCTACGGTGATTAATCAGTAGTATTCACACAAAAATATTGAAATATGTTTGTAAAACAAAAAGGGCTTCTTGCATTATAACAGCCAATATATTACGCGATGTATTTTGTACAAGTTACCACGCAAGTGTGCAAGCCTTACATACTTTTAATACTTAGTTGGAGAGAAATAGTTTTTTTTGTACTTAATTATAAACATAATACCTATCGTAAACTATATATGACATAATACATTGCTTGAAAACTCATTTATTTAATATTATCAAAACATATTTATAAAACATTTATTATGTGGTTATTTTTGTGTACATGATAACCACCAACCCAGTAGTGTGACGACATGGGTAATTTCGTTGCGTTTGTAATGATGTGCGGTACTTAATAAATCCAAGCGGTGAACATTCTGGTAATTAATAGTTATTTAATAATGTTTGATTGGAACGTGTAGAATATGTAATCTTATATATAAAATTCTCGTGTCACAATGTTTGTCTTCGTACTCCTCCGAAACGGCTTTACCGATTTTAACCA
>DWNR01003927.1:0-11334 GCA_018250455.1 Polygonus leo | reverse complement strand
TATGAGGGTGGCGGTGGGACCTCCCCGGTCGAACTACATGAGTTCTACCACCTGGCAATCTATACATTGTGCTTATAATCCGAAACGTCGAAAGTGTATTTCATAATCATTTAGCCTGAGGTGTATTTGATAATCATTCATAAATAATTATTTATTGTAATTGATTACCCGGTAGTATTATCCTTGTTTTTCGCTTCGTTATAGCTAATAGGATATTTATAGCTTTGATTGTTAATATTGCACAAATAAAATATAGGTCTACCTACTGTAAGGCAACTATAATACAATAACGCCCACTTCTGAATTCCCCGGCTGAATTTATAGAATGGGTTTTCCCTGCTTGTAATTATTGACATTGCTTATTAGTTAACTTGTTTCTATTGTTATATTATTTTATTTTATGATAAGTACATATTTCAAAGCTTATTTATTCTGCAAATAATTAATTTTATCTTATAATAGTTTAAGAAACTACATAAGAAACTATAATTATGCTAACGCTAGGCCATTATGTCCACTGGATGACTATCTACCGCTGCCCTAAATAAAAAGTATTTTTTTTTATCCAAAAAGGTTAAGCTGGAAGACACACTGGGGTCTATAAATTGCCTAGCAAATACGGACTTCAGCATTTGGCAATGATGTCGAAATGAATAAATCAAGTATTTTTTTAGTTTGTTCAGAAAATAATCTATCTTATGACTATATATTAAATATTGGTTAATAATATACGTTAACCTAGCTAGTAAACCTAGCTTAGCAGGACAGGCATATGGTGACTTCGTTCTCGGACAACTTCAATGAATATATCACATACAGTTCATATTTGCCTAGCCAATATTTATCATCAACAGGGAAAAACATCTGTTTCATAAGAACATACAAAGGTTCACTAAACAGAGACGTAAATAGTCATGACATTTGTATATATAATGAGCCATCTCATTCTATAATAATATTGCTGTTTGTTGAACAAGTGTGAGCAGCTAAAATTTAGTGATTTATGTAAGCTTAACAAAAATAAGTGTCTGAAATGGAAGCCAACGTAGAGCCTTCTATCTTCGAGTTTTGTGCAAAATTTTGTAATGTGAGTGTGATATCTTATAATGAATATTAGGTAATTTTGTTTATAAATATCGACGTTAAAACTAGTTTTTTGCAAGTAGCTGTTTTCACGAACAGTTCATTTTATTACGAGAAGCGATACACTTGCACAGCAATTTCTACGTTTTTTGGTTTGTTTAAACATGAACTATCCTCACTCCTCCATGTTTTATGATTACACGCTATCGTCAGATAGATTTCCCTAAATTTAATAAACCTTTATATTTGCATAACTGCCATACCTAAGAAAACTTTGTATTCTTTAATGTACCTACATATTACACGTGATATTTTAAGTCAGTCAATGTACCTACCTACTGATGAATTTTAATATAAAGTGTGATATGTTAATGTCGATTCTTAAATAACCTTTGACTCAGATCTCATATGTAGCTATAATATCATCATTTAATAATAGGTAATCATTTTATGATGACATTCCATTTTGCCAACTTTATCTAACCTTAATTTTCAAGAACAAAATCTTGGCGAAATGTTCACATTAAAATGGAAACATTTGGCATAAGTAAAGCTAAAAGTGCGTTAACCTAAAAATTGTTACATACAAATAATATAAGGAAACAATTTACAAATACAAATTGCTATAGATGTGGAATGAAAAGCGAATATGAAATAATTTATCAATTGCCTAATACATTGTTATGTTTTAGAAACTAGACAAAATGAAAAATTTCGCATTCTCCCCACTAGCGGTCGCTGAAATAACGATGGCAGTAATATCTTTAGATACCATTTGTTCAGCTGACGCTGACAATTCCAAAATTATTCAAATTCCTAAGGACGATAAGGTACGTATTTATACTATATGTATATTTTGCAAATATTTAGTGTTGACTGATAGAATATGCTCCACAAACAATAATTAATGATATATTTATAATATTACTATGGATATTTCCATAGTAATAATAAATAAAGAGACAATGTTAGGCATTGTTAAAATTAATTTATAAAAAGAAACATACCAACATTTAAATGTATGTTTTTTTCTTCATTAGGACGGAAATTATGGTTCGTACAATATATAAGTTAATTAGTTCAATATTGTTTAATTTTCTAGATTTACCTTTTCAGTTACCTTCGTCGTACTTATTTCTGTCTTCTAAATTAAATTCAGTAAAAGGCGTGACTTTGAATCAGGCGAATAAAATATATTTGACAAAAAGTTTCTACAAAATTAGTCGAAAACATAAAAAGAACTTCAAAGAGATATTTAACATCAAAATACAAAATTTGAGCTTCACCAGGAGTGATTATGCAGCTAAATGTATAAATAAATGGGTGAGTTATGTTTAACATTTATATAAAAATCTACTGGCTGATCTGGCAAAGGTTGTTCTGCCATATAAATTATATAATCGCGATTAAAATATTGTTGTTTTGGTGGTAGGAGAACGACAATTTAAGGCTATAAGCCCTATAAGAATATTTTTAGTGAAGTCATAAAAATAAAAATAAAATCAGACCAAAAAATAAAAAATAAATGTGGGGTAAAAAAAATTGTCTACGACCTATTGATGAGGCAGATTCAGACTTATATGTAAACACGATACCGCCACTATATTATATTTTATGAGTGATAGAGTGGTGACATCGATGGGGAATCTTCTTCTTTAGGAAAAATGTTTTTTTATTTATTTATTTATAAAAACTATATAAACGTTACAGGTTGTGTTAACCTAATTCGTTCAATTAGTTCCGAACCGATTGCACATATTCTCCAGCTGTTCTATGAACTACAGCAGGTAGCGAAAAAAATAAATCCGAAGGATGAAGTTCCATATTTACCACGCACGTTAAAGATGTGGAATGAGCTTCCTCCTGAGGTATTCTCAGAGAGCTATGACATGGGCTTCATCAAAAAAGATGCGAAAAGAGTTCTCCTTCAAAGCCGGCGATGCTCTGGTGTTGCAAACGTCCATGGGTTACGGTTACACTTACCATCAGGTGGCCCGTCTGCCTTATTGCAAGGTTAAAACATAAAAAATCTAAGTTATTATTCCAAGTGAGCATACCATTTTAAGAAAGTTCAACGCACGAACCAGCGATGATTCGCTTACAAAAGCCAATCTACAGGCAGTAACTGCAAACCAATTATGCCGATGAATTCGACTGCTCCTATAAGGGACAATTAGCGACATTAGCACCAGTACTGAAGGATTGTATATATTACCCCTAATTAATCGTTAAAAAATTATGAACTACTTACTACTTTATCACCAATCTGGAATGTACGGCTGCTGCGGGGTACAAATGCTGTGCGCTTTCCTCAATTTCGGACATATGAATAATAAGTCTTACCAGTGATATTATTGAGGTTTTTGCTGGCCATGTTTTAGGTTGAAAAGAAAACCAAGAAAAAACTTAATGGATTGCTAAGTTGCAACGATTTGGAAGCAGACACCAATTTGGTTCTCATCAGTGGTCTACACTTTAAGGTATTTTATTTGTTACAACAGCAAAAACATCTAAATATGCACACACAAATCTTCACGCCAAATCCCTAACGGGGTAGGCACGCAGTGAGTATCGAATGCCAAATGGCACGGTTCTGACATACTTGCCTAGCTTCATCCACTTTCATAACTCTCCTCATACAAACACGCCGATTTCGGAGATTCTTGACACCTCCTTCAGTCAGCACACGATCTAAATGTGGAATCAATTTACCTAATTAACTAATTCATATATTATTTTTCCGGTATGAAGTCTGTAAACACAAATTTATTGTTCATGTTTCTATTTGTATTTATTTATTTATTTGTTTGTTATTTAAGTTTAAAAGCATTTTTTTGGTATTGGAATGCAACACTAAATAAATAACCACTTGTTTATTGATTTCTTAAATAAAATTGGTACCTATGTCTACAACAACTTGGCCATATGCTGGCCAGAGGTCTGATTGCTGCAGACTGCTGAGAATTGCTAATAGGTGTTACTCAATTGTTTCCATTCATCAGTTTATTGATCCCTATATAAATAGTACTATAGGTTAAATCTATAGCTCCATTATTTTTACATAAAAATATACCATACTTGGATACTTGGAAATTACGAAAGCCTTCATTTTATTTCAGGGTATTTGGCAGATGAAATTTGATCCGGAAGATACAGAGGAAGCAATATTTTATTTGAACGATAAAGAAATTGTTAACGTGTTTTTGATGTATAGAAAAGAAAGGTATAGATACAGAGATAGTATAAATCTCGGTGCAAAGGTATTTATATCTATATTTAATTCGTAATAACAACCTAGGTATATGCCTTTGCTTTACAACCTTCTGTTGATTCAAAAGTTGCGTTTCGTTGCTATTGAGAGTAGGTGTTCATTCTATATTTTTCACCAATTTGGATCTTATTTGTTTGTTTGGTTTTCACTCTTTTAAGTTAAATAGTTAGCTTAAACTACTTCTTTTACTCCTTTTTTGGTTCGTTAATGTTTTAGATGCTTCTACTACCTTTCAAAGGCGAAGAGGCACAAATGTTAATCGTTCTGCCGAAACTAGTTAATGGTTTGGATGGAGTACTACAAAAACTAGCTGACGGGTATGATCTCATGGCAGAGGTGGATGGGATGTCAACTGAAACAATAATAGTTCAAATTCCTAGATTCAAAATTGAGTCTGAAATAAATTTCGCCGATGTATTACATAAGGTACGTTAAAAAGTTGGATGTGCTCTTTAGACTTTAAATAGCCTATATATGTAATTATGTGTAACTGACAAGTTTTAAACTTATGTAGATAGTAAGTAGTGTTGCGAAACTAATAATTTTAAATGCCTAAAATACAGAACGAGAGTGATTCTGTGCGTATTTCTACAGAGTCTTACTTGTTATCACTAAGTCGATCGTACATACATTCACTCACCATCATATCTTCGTAATATTCGCATTAGGTATTAATGCCTACAATTTATAAAATATTTTTTTTGTTATATGAATCGAAAATGTTTAATCTTTGTAGTCAGAAAAATACTCGAAAAATCAAACCATTTTTAACCATATTGAACATTTGTTCGTTTCAGGCTGAAAAAAAATGTGGCAACTCTAACATGTCTATTTACACAACCAGTGTTTTTGTATCAGTATAGTGCTGTCGTGTAATTTCTTGATCATGTTGCCTCGCACTTAACCTATTGTTTAATCTAAGTTAAGCAGTAAGCTAATTGGACTACCTGATTGAAAGTAATTACCGTTGCCTACGAACATTTGTGAATCACATGAGTCGCCAATGCATTGCTTACTTTAAAGAAGTACGAGTATATTTATACTTTGACGACATGTTCATTTTAAAGAATACTTAACAGGGAATGAAAAATATATTCTCACTTCACTTATCTAAATGTAAAAAGGTAAACCTTGGGTATGTGTTACGGTATTAAATTATTTTTGTTGTTTTGCAGCTAGGTATACATACCACTTGTAATAAAGCTATTCAGAAAGTACTCATCGAGGTGACGGAGGAAGGCACAGAAAGAAAGTTTGACCCGAATGATGACTGTAAGTGTTCATGATTATCATTGGTGCCCAGATGAATATGTTTAGAAATATGTATTAAAACTTCCTCAAATTTCCTTAATTTTTCTTCCAAAAGATACTGGTTTTGGTTAGCGACATCAGCAACGGGGCCTTCCGCTTCTAAAACATTTTTCGATTTCTTGAATAATCTTTAGGTTTTTATTCAGTGATACTTGAGAATTTTCTAATGCTTCTATCTTGTGTGATAAAAAAATTGTGGCGACAACGCAAAAAACTGCAATTTAAATCTATATTTGTCAAATAAGTTTTGTTTTATCATACATAAAATAAAATTATGGATTGTTATGGATGATTGTGATATTTTTAGTACTCACATATCATGAAGTAGATACTATGAAAATCTTCTTATATATAAAATTCTCGTGTCACAATGTTAGTTACCATACTCCTCTGAAACGGCTTGACCGATTTTTATGAAATTTTATATGCATATTCAGTATGACAGTCTGTGACTATCTATTTTTCATACCCCTAAGTGATAAGGGTTGTCCACCCCTAACGTTTATTTTTTCTTTTTTGGTCAATTTTTATTTTTTTTATAAGATGAGCATTGAAATATATATCTTCTTTACAATTCTTGCAGATGATTTCAGACCTCGTCGCAGGGCAGCGTGTGGCATTTTTACCGCGGACCATCCCCATCTAATTGTGATACTGTGTCACAATATACCTATCGCCTGGGTGACATTTCGTGGACTATTTGAATAAATGTATTAAGATAAGTAAATAAAATTGTTACAATAATATAGTTCGCTCTACTGATAGTTAATGTATTTTAGATGTATATTTAAAGATAAAATCGTGATATTATTACGTAATGTATACCTAATCATTATATAATAACTCGTTATTGTAATTTTGACTTATGAGTTTAAAAATATTGATGTCAATAAATTTTATTTAATATAATTTATATATTTTTTTTTCTACATGCCATGTTTTTTTTATTTTAAATCTCTTTGTATTTTAACTGACTTAAAAATATACAATAAATTAGAACCGACTTCAAAAGCACTAAAAAGTGAAAATAAGTAATTTAAAATTTTCATGTCAGTGCCAAGTGTGTAAATAGTATAATCGTATATGTATGGTCAACGTTATTCTCAATTTGTTAGTTGAAATTTAACAGTTAATTGATATCCATTATCAGAAATTCAGACCTAAGGAGTTGTGTCATGTAGTTTCTTCTTAACATTCGCAAATCTGATGATAATATAGGTTATATATACGAAAGAGCACCCGTGCGAAGCCGGGGCGGATTGCTAGTAGGTAGGTACATATCTATATATATAAAAGGCAACACTGATTAACTGACTGACATATCAACGCACAGCCGAAACTACTGTACCTAGAACCTTGAAATTTGGTACAGGAGTTCCTTTCATGATGTAAGTGAGCACTAAGAAAGAATTTTTCCAAATTCTACCCCAAGGGGCTTTCGACATCTATGCGGACGAGGTCGCTGGCAAAAGCTAGTATCTAAATATAAACAATCATCAAGTATCTTTACATTTGCACACAATTATCATAACTTAGTAATGATAGCTAAATAGGAAAGTAGGTACAAAAATAATTTAAGTAGGTCTCCATTTCTTGTTGGAATCCGCTCACAAAGCGGTGGCAGCCAGCCAAACGGGTGCTTTAAATCGATGGATGTACAGTAAATGCGTGTCATGAACGTATAAGCTCAATGTATGACCTCATCCGTATATCATTTTTGTTACTAGCATTAATTTAACCGTTATAAATTAATAACTATGCGTGCTTTAACTGCACTTGGTTAATTTAGTTATGCTTCTCCTTGTCTACTCTTATCTAGGAACGCAAATTGGCTTGTTCGTTAAAAAAACCTATTTAACGCCCTATCCCAATCGTCTGGCACAAAGTATATTATGTTATTTTGTACAACTTAGCCTTCATGTTTGAAAACTTTCATATTTGAAATATTTATAAAACTTGCTAAGTGGTAGCTCGACTAGGTACGCACCACACTCACCTTCATAATGCTCTGTGAAACATTAATCGGTTTGAGGGAGGCATGGTTTTCATACTCAATTCACGAGCGGCAGTAACCACTTACAATGGGTGGACTGCAGGACTCATTTGTTGATTACAAAAAAATGTATAAGTCTTGAGATGGTCCCGCCGCACTCGGCCAAGATTTTTGACTGCATTCACCTTGGTTTGTCACACATAGAGCATATTAATTACGCCTATTAATCAGTTAAGCACTTGCTTGACTAGCTGGTTACGAATGTGCGGAACAGAACGAATTATTTACAGACATTGTAAGTACCTAGATGCAGTGAGGCAGTGCGATAAGAGATCTCGGATAGTTCAGAGACGCACGTGCTGCAAACAGTACTCGGAAGGTTTATTTTAGCGTTTTTAAATAGATATACTCATTACTGAGTGAAACCTATGCATATTAAGCATATAAAGTGTTGTAGTTTCGTTTAAAGTACAATTCGTTGCAATTTGAATTAAACTTTTGAAGCAATATGCATGGGAACAGTGCTACTTGGTTTTTCGCTATTATCGTATCAACTAAATCTTGTGTGATGTGTGAAAGCTTTCCAAGAGAAGACTTTTTATTTGGTTCTCTTATTACGAAACCTATTAAAAATGTATATGAATTCGCCAGAACGTTGCCGAGTATGTTAAGTAGGGTGAATCCGCTGGGTTACCTAGTTTCGCCATCGAACATTGTTGGTTTAGATGTCGGCCACCATAAGCAATTTCCTCCAAACCGTAATTCCATACCACCTGACTCATTATACTTGAAGAATGATACGGTGCCATCCAATATCACTAATCGGTATATTGATAATAATGTTTCCTTCCTCGCAAATAACATTGCGACGCCGCAAAAAAATATTGTACCAGGAGAGAGCGTGCAAGAACTGGATAAAGTGGTATCAGCAATACCGACAATAAGTACTACTTCAAAATTTGAGTATTTAGATATTGATAGCAGAGGTACGCCACCGGCCAGTACCCCAAATACTAACAGTATTAATTTAGATAATATGGCTGAAGTAACTTATAAACCAGACGTCGGAAACAGTCTTAATGACATCACTCTAGCCGTGGATCAACTGGAACCCAAGTTTTACCAAGTTAGTAAAACCTGCAATTTTTTTATTTATATTTTCTTCTAATATATAAAAATCTGTCACAATGTTTGAATGATCGAACGGAGAAAAGGGGTGGTGGTGTGGCGATTTACCTTCGTGCTTCGATAAAGTACAAGGTGATTTTGGCTTCTCCTTCATACTATACTGCCTCCCCTGAGTATTTGTTTTTAGAATTGCACATTAACGGTACCCGGGTAGTTTTAGGAGTAGTGTATTGTCCTCCTTCTATAGATTATTTCGCTGCTTTGGAGTCAGTTTTCGATTGTCTGGGATCTGAGTATACACATTGCGTAATTATGGGCGATTTCAACACTGATATGTCAAAATGTACATCTCGTTCTCTGAAACTTCGTTCTATCATTGAGTCAGTCAATTTCTCGCTTCTGCCTTCATCGGCCACTCATCATAATGTTGTGACTGATGACTCATGGTTAGATCTCATAATAATATCTTCTCCAGAGCGCGTCGAGACTCATGGTCAACTCTACGCTTCAGGTTTTTCACGTCATGATCTTGTCTACGTGTCCTACAAAGTTCAAATGCCCAAACGACCTCCCGCAATCTTACAGTTGCGGAGTTTTTCACGATTAGACGTGGACAAGCTTAGGCGAGATGCCTCTATCCTTGATTTTAAATCATTAGGTGAAGCGTCTACAGTTGATGACAAAATCCAAATTCTCAACAATTCTATTCTATCACTGTATGACGTTCACGCTCCTGTTCGCAGTGTAAAACTGAAGCGTTCTCCCGCACCCTGGATGAATAGGGACGTCAGAGTGGCAATGTCTAGACGTGATCGGGCATTTCGTAATTTTAAGAAAGATAGGTCTGAACACAATTGGAAGGCTTTTAAGGCCGCACGCAATCGTTGTAATCAAATGGTACGAACAGCAAAACGCCGCTATATTCACTCCAATATATGTAATGCTTCATCCGCTGATATGTGGAAACTTCTGAGATCTTTCGGTGTCTGTAAGCCAATCACTCTGGATTGTAGTCCTTTCCTTTCTCTTGATGATATGAATCGACATTTTATCTTTTCTTCGCCTTTGGACGATACAATCCGTTCTCAAACTATCGCTTCAATTGCTTCATGGCAATCTCCTCCTACCCCTAACTTTGTATTCTCCACTGTCGATAAGTGTGAGATTAGAAAGTCTGTACTTGCCATAAAATCCAAGGCTGTGGGGAGTGATGATCTGAGTAGAGATATGATAATTTATTTATTAGACATACTTCTCCCAACTTTAACGCATATCATAAACTACTCTTTAATGACGGGTCAATATCCAATGGTTTGGAAAAAAGCCTATGTACGTCCTCTTCCTAAAATATCCTCTCCTGTACTTCCTAATCATTATCGTCCCATTTCTATTCTTCCTTTCCTCTCTAAAATTCTGGAAGCCTGTGTACATAAGCAATTATCTTCTCATATTCAGAAATATAACCTGATGAGTACTTACCAGTCCGGGTTTCGCTCGGGTCACAGTACTACCACAGCTCTGATTAAAGTTGTCGATGATATCAGACGTGGTATGGATAATCGACAAGTTACTGTGGTGGTGCTAGTTGACTTTTCCAACGCTTTTAACACAGTCGACCACGATATTCTCCTTGCAGTCCTGTCCCATTTACGTTTCTCCTCCTCCGCCTTGGATTGGTTTAGTGGGTATCTTCGCGGACGTCAGCAGTCTGTTCGAGTTGGGCAATCGTCTTCTGGTTGGGCTAAACTTGACTCAGGCGTCCCGCAAGGCGGTATACTTTCTCCTTTGCTATTTTCTTTGTTTATTAACTCCATCACGTCTGTCATAGACTGTTCGTACCATTTGTACGCCGATGATCTACAGCTGTATGCACAAGCAGGTCTTGACGATATCCATAGTGCAATAAACAAAATTAATTCTAATCTGACAGCTATTACTGACTGGTCATCGCGCTATGGAATATCTGTAAACCCAACTAAATGCCAAGCTATACTTGTTGGGAGCCCGAGGTTATTGGCCAAGGTTGATTACGAGTCTTTGCCTGTTATTAAATGCAATGGGACTACCATTCATTTAGGAAAGTCGGTGAAGAATCTTGGTCTTCATATCGACCATGTTTTGCATTGGGGAGTTCAGATTGTCGAAGTGTCTCGGAAGGTCAGCGTCACCCTGAGGTCCTTATATCGACTAAAACATTTTCTTCCTCTTAAGACTAAGCTAATGCTAGTCAACTCTCTTGTAATACCTATAATAGATTATGCTGATGTGTGTTGCTCAGATCTGACCGAAGATCTTCTTAATAAACTAGAGCGCCTCCTTAACAACTGTATTAGATTTATTTTTGGCATTCGTAAATATGATCATGTCTCTCAATTTCGCCGTAAACTCAAGTGGCTAACTATTCGGCAGAGGCGTAACTCTAGGATTCTCTTTCTACTCTATTCTATTTTAAATGATACCTGTACTCCTTCATACCTGAAAGGCAATTTCCAATATCGCTCGGCGATACACGATAAAATACTTCGGTCATCTGATAATCTTATCGCTG
>DWNR01003926.1:0-11334 GCA_018250455.1 Polygonus leo | reverse complement strand
ATTTTTCGAATATCTTCCATGTACAGACTTTCGACCCTCTTTGGCTTTATTATATGTATAGATAGATAAATTCCTGCAGACAATTGCAACAAAATTTGCTAAATTGAATTCCTATGATATATTTGTACCTATGAAGAATGTTAACAGTTTCCTTTTCGTTAACTTATGCTGTTATTGTCGTTGTAAATACATGATAAGGTAAACTAGAATAATAACAATTTTATGTGTTACATTATTTAGAAAGTAAAAAATTGATTCCTTTGAATTTTGTACCTTTCAAAATCAACAGTTTTAATTTTCATGTTAACCTATTTGTTGTTAATACACAATCATAACATAATCAATATGATTTACCAGAATAGGGACTACCTACAGCTGGTCGCTAGCCAGTTTTATCTCGATCTCTTTACATTAAATCATCACGAGGACAATATAAAATCTTGGACTTTAATATATAAAATGGTCTTAATTTCTGGCATCGTTTCAGTGTATTTCGCAGAAAGTACACTTGTTTTGCAGAACTAGATATCTGACTCGTTATTTATTTCTCCTTTCATTCTTTGTAGGTGGTTATTTGACAATGTTGTTTCGTGTTCTAATTTGTTTTATTTTAGAGCGTTTTTAAATTTTTTAGGGTTCCGTAACCAAACAACCTTTTTTTTATTGTGTAAAGGTAGCAAACAAGCATGCAGTCCACCTGATGGTGGCCACTTGCCACTGCCGCCCATGGACATCAGCAATCATCCCCAAGTATGATCACATCATATCTCAGTTTGATCACCGATACGTTGCTACCCCTGAGGACTAAGATGTTCGCCTCGCGTTTAAGTATAGCCGGCAACCACGCCTCTCCATACCGAAACACAATAAATTGCTTCACGGAGGATTATGAGGATGGCGGCTATTGCTAAGGCTTAATTTCAAGCATTCCAAACATCGTATTTCCTTAGCCGCTATTCCAACAAATATTAAAGACAAAAATAGCTAAAAATAAAAGAATCCCTACATGGGTACTACAGTAACTGGTATGGTACAAAATTCACAGAAATAGGTAGAAACTTGAAATTTTCACAAAATATGTACAACTATAACCGCTACTACAACAAGTATAAAAATAATGGAAGTTAAAATAAAAGGAGACCTATACAAGAAACAATTATTTTTTGTCTTTTTTCCTGTACATGTTCTGTACGTTTTAATTGGTCGCTACTTGTTGATACGAAACCCTCGTAAATCTGACCCGCATTTGAGCAATTATTCATATTCATTTTAATATACATTCTTTCGGCATACAGAGGCGAATGTGTAACTATAGTTCCGGAAAAACGGGGCGATCATAGCTAATAGATTATTTTAAAATTTCTCTAGTATTTTCTGCAACCACTTGTAAATGTCTGAAATCGTTTTCGATTTATTGTTATAAAATCAAAGCTCTCAAATATTTCATGAAAGAATCTGGATGCGCTAATAAAAACGCGAACAATAGCAAGTGCTGTATGACTGAAATATATCTTCAAAGGCACTCTCTTTTACCCGTACACATACATGCTTGTGCACGCGGCTTTGGCAGGTAAAACTATTTTTTTATGATTTATGCATTTAAGGCTTTATATTTTTTTTGTGTAAAGGTTTGGTTTTTTTGCTGATGGCTTTGGGGTAATATATAAATAAATATGTATATAATATATAAAATATCATAAGCACGCTCACTGTAACAAACCTATTCATAAGTTAGCATAAGTTGTCTTGTAAGTGAAATTTTGTAATTTCTTCAGACAATAAAGATTCTTTAAACCGAGAAACCTACATGCCTAAGAAAAAAAAATCGAGGTTGTGTGAAGTCTAAAAATTCTCACTTGGCCAGCGCATTGGACTATGGCCTAATTCTGTATCATTTAGAGAGGAAACCCGAGACCAAAAGTGGAGCATTATTTGGTTGTGATAATTTATTTAAAACAATCTTATTGTTTTTACCAACCGTTTACTGTAAATTTTATATATTAGATATGTAAGCAAATAAATACGTCCATAGTTTCATTGATTAATGTAAAAAATCTCACTTATGTTAGTATACCAGAATACCTCTTTGAGATATGTGAATATAAATATTGTATTCGGTTCCGGTCATGAAAAATCAGCACATTACACATACTGAGGTGCGTCAAATAAATCAACAAGCTACTCGGAAGAAAACCTCTACATTATTAATAACAAATGTATGCTCAAGGGACTTCTTTGGTATCAGACACATTAGAAAGTGATGCCTACCGCACACTTTCGTAACCAACTCCAGATACAATTGAATCGAACCAGATGTTATTTATTTATTTATTTATTCATTCATTCATTCATGCATTTGTTCATTTATTGAATCACTATCATAAGATATAGCGTTTACAAACATATTAAATTAAACTTTCGTGATACTATCTCACTGTTTTGACAACATTTTACAAAATTAAATTATGTTAACCACAAATACGTTGCTTTCCTAAGGGCTGAGATGGAATCGTATAGAAGTATGAGTTGTTGAGTATTAGAGAGCTAAAATTTTGAGGATTATGATTATTATGAACGAAATCATTACCTACTTTTATTTTTGGCGGAGGTAACTCCCCCGTCAAAATTTAAAAAATATATTGTATAAGCAGTACTTTACTAGCGCCAAGTCATTTAACTCGTGTAGTTCAACCAGGGAGGTATTACCGCTACCCCAATAATCCTCCGCGAAGCAAATGATTGTGTTTCGGTTTGGAGAGGCGTGGTTGCCGGCTTTACTAATACACGAGGTGAACATCTTAGTCTTCAGGTGTAACAACGCATCTGTGATCAATCTTATGCTTTAATCATACTTGGAGATGCTTTAATCATACTGATTTCCATGGGCGATAGTGACCTCTTACTCGTTTGCTACCTTGATACGTATAATATATTATAATGTTTATTTTCATTATAACTTGAAATCAGTCTCTCGGCATTCATAATTAATAAGCAATTTAATTCGTGCTTGACGCAATTATGTACTCTAATTACTGTTGAATTAAATATTATGCGTGTAATATAATACAATAATTATGTTAACATAATTAGGTATGTATGATTATTTATTGATGGTAGTTTTTGACTTTTAACCATCATCACGTTTCTCTCTAACAGCAGTTTTAAGGAAAAATAAACGTCTTGTAGCTGACAGTAATCGTAAAGAATTAACTAATTACGATGTTGAGATTATGCATCTAAACTTTAATGGATAACTGCTACGTTTCAGGTGGAAACGTGTTGTTAACATCAGATTTTTGTTCAGATAAAAATTAAAACGTTTATTTTTGGTATTTCCTAAACTATTATGCTATATTATTATACAATTTATTCTTATTTTTATCAGAACATATAGACCTTTACCGAAAAATGGATATTTTCTCCAAATACATTTAAACTGAACACAAAATAAAATAAATACATTTTCAATCCACACAATGACAGTTAAAGCGTTATGTTAGACTTCCATTTCGATGGTTTTATGCTTGTAGTATCATCCACAGCGCCCGATTTTCAATCACAAATCAATTTGTCTGTACAAATACTAAACTATTTGCCTTTTATTATACGATTTTCATTCAAGCAAGCTCTAGAATTAAAATTGATTTTCTTTCTGTAAATATCATTTAAAATCGTTATATTTTAGATATATGTTACTTTTCCGCGGCAAGAGTTCCTCACGCGCAATGTACTTTGAGACTGCGATTATCTCAAAGTGCATTCCATTATACTTTAAAATTGTTTGCTTTATTGCGTACAATAATGTTGTAATAACAAATCGGAATCCTTTCAATAATGAAAGGATTCCGCTAGGGTTAATTGTGGATGCCACACGTATGAAATGCAAGTAATATACATTCCTGAAATCGAAATTCAAATTCTATCAAGCCAGAGATTGAACGTGTGATCTCTGTGTATCGGAAATATACTTTCATTGTTATCTCAGAAGAGACGTCAATAGTCTATTAACGCACATTAAGCTATAATCGCATTATTACCTATTGTATTGGTATTGGATGGTCTTAGCACCATCCTATTATGATGGTACACGTGCGCTGTTCCATACTTTGAATTGACTGAATGCATGCATTTTCGTTCGAATTTTGAGTTCTCATGGGGACTGACGAGGCCAGCACGATGGCCTACCAATCCATTATTGTCCCAACCATGGGACAATAATGGATTGTGACGATTTTCATCCATTTTATCCTTGTGAAAATTTCTAACAAATTTCTAACAAGGATTATGATTTACTATAAAAACAATTTCCAAGCAAACTCAACAAAATCAAAGCTATATAATACCTTTACGTGAAATGTTTTATTATACAGAAAAATAGTGCAAGAAAATTGATAACAAACACTGGCTTTAACTATTATTTCTTACAAAAAATTAAACCAGGAAACTTTATAACAAAGAATGATTTTAAATACATCTAGTAACTTGAGACAATCAGGTATATGCTCCCAAATATTGTCGTCAATATGGCAAACACATGAACGTGCTAAGCCTCGCAACAGCGCGATAAATATCGGGAAGCGCTGACTTATTGCTACAGCTTAACGCTGCAGACTTGCTTCATCTATTCCGAACACCAAATTTCGCAGGGAAAACAACGTGGCTTGTTACAATTTCTCGTTGTAATAGTAGCCACCTGGGTGAAGTCTTCCTTTTTTAAACTAGACATATAAAACTTACTAATAATTTTGTATGCGGCACACCTACAGCCACTTATGATATGAGAGATTGAGTAATACCATACCACTTGAGATTGAGTAATAAATATCAAGGATGTGTAAAATCTGCCACTGACTTTTCATTGAAAGACCTGTGTCCAGCTGTTGGCTATGCAGGATTATGATGATTTTTATTTGTTGTAAAATAGTATGTTATACATTTTAAGATAAAGACTACAAATTGACTTATATGATTTACCGCATTTTCCATTACAAACAAAACAGTAAACTCATAAAAATCTAAATATCTATATAAATATTATAACATTGCCACCATTTCACGAAATGTTTCATTGTCTAGAAAAAACAACCCAAGTAACCACATTAGAAGTACCGATTTTAAAATATCCAGTTACTTGAGACAATCAGGTATATGCTCCCAAATATTGTCGTCAATATGGCAAACACATGAACGTGCTAAGCCTCTCAATAGCGCGATAAATATCGGGAAGCGCTGACTTATTGCTACAGCTTAACGCTGCAGATTTGCTTCATCTATTCCCAACACCAAATTTCGCAGAGAGAACAACACTGCTTGTAGAAATTTCTCGTTTTAGTTGTTTCCACCTGTGTAAAGTTCATCCTTGTTTACGACAGACAGACAAAACTTACGTTTGGATATGCCACAATCATAAAATTGTTGTCGTGTACATCCTAACATTCGCACATTTTGCACATTTGTGTTACTCCAACTTGAGAGATGAGATAGTTTTTATCTCGAATATACTCTCAGCATTTTTCTTTTGAAATTAAATTGTCGGATCTGTTACTACGTATTTTTGTTACTTTGGTATTTTTGTAAAAGTACTTTTTCTTTTATTAGGCATACACCTACAATCCATTATTACGAATGAAGGCTCAAGGACAAGTAACTTCAAGAGTTCCCAAACCCAAAGCTACAATATCCCGCGTTAACCTACAGAATTAGTTCTTAGCTTAGGAAAGTTAGTTCATTTCCTTGAAAAACTCGTTTTGCTAAGTACGGTACGCACCTACCAATGTTCTGGAGTTTTGGCTTATGAATTGAGGCGAATTTTCGAGCGGTATTTCTTTTATTTGCAATATACCGTTCAATAGTATTGAACGGTATATTGCAAATAAAAGAAATACCGCTGCGTATACAACAGTGGCAAAAACTTGAAAAATCCGTAATTTACAGTCTTACAGAATTTCGGCCATTGCATTTTCCAACACTTTTGTTTGCATCGAGCCATAATGATATGCTTCGTGTAAAGTCAATTCTTGAGATTACTTCAACTTAGTGATTGAATTCCGACGCTTTTTCATTTATTCCTTGTATTGCAGTATCATGTAAACATACCAAATTATCTCAACATTTTAAGTTATGAAATCATGTCATAAATCTCATATGAAATCATGTCATAAATCAGCTCATAAATCTAGTCAATTACTATAACACAAAGTCTTAAAACACAACTTTTACTACACGCGATCATGTGCGGCTTCTCCGGAATTACAAGAAGAATTTCTGTGCGGTAATTACGTTTTACAAATATTTTTGTTTGCCAAGCGAACGCTGGGTACATTATTCTTTATGTCTGTCTTGTTGACCCTCGTTACGCATCTCTGTAACGAGGTTATTTGTTTGTTATTTATTCAGAGCTCAACGAGTGCCGTTTCGGGAAGTGCTCGTAAAAGTACCACCGTGTTTGAGAGATAAAGAGTTTTGCCACTTGTGGTCGTATAATTTATAAGAAAACGTAATTTGCCTGGTTGTTTCGGATAACATTAAAATGTTTTTCTATTTAAAAGTTGGCACTGGATTGGTTTACATAAGTAAAAATGTTTCATGTTTCACGGTTGTCTCATCTTAACGTATTTGATAAAAAAAACACTTAGTTTAATGCTGATCACAAC
This sequence comes from Polygonus leo, assembly GCA_018250455.1. Classification (NCBI taxonomy): domain Eukaryota; kingdom Metazoa; phylum Arthropoda; class Insecta; order Lepidoptera; family Hesperiidae; genus Polygonus; species Polygonus leo. The sequence continues at coordinate 4,681 of DWNR01003926.1, read as the reverse complement.
ATCAATTGCTTAAATCGTGAAGACAATATAATGCCTATTCCTTAAAAAAATCTTGATGATATTTAAGTTTACCAGTCCGCACGCGACCAATGTAGTGGTCTGTTGCCAGGGGTCAGATATTGATAAGGCCAATCGCAGATCAATGGTAATAAATATAGCGTTAAGGGTAAAATGATATTCAAAGTTATTTAAGTAGCAAGAAATGGACTTGATGCTTCAATGCATCTCTGTCATTCTTTGACTATAGGTGTGTTAGTGCAAAGGGTAAAGAAAAAATAAGAGTACATTTTTTCTGAATTCATAAACACAATGGAATATCTATGTCTATGTATTGATAATATACATAGACAAAGATATTCCAAAATAACATTTCAAAATAAAACCGATAGCAACTTAAGCCAGCTGCAAACACCAGATAGAGCTGAACTGCAAATCGGAACAGTTCGCCTTGATGTGAAAACATTTGCGGAACAATTCCTAAAATTTAATAACACTGTTTGTTTCATGCATCGAGCAGCCTTTGACATAAAATTGGGAACGCACGTGATGTTTGATAGGATAAGCGGATACGCGAATGGTGGCAATGATTTTTTACCGACATTTTTATAACTAAGCCGCTTTGTGCGTACGTAGAAATCTGTGGTGTTTTATATTAGTGGCGTAATCGTGGACTTATTTTTAGGTGAAGTTTATGAAACACATTGTTCAAATATCGAGAATGACAATATTTATTTCAAAAGCCCAATGAGGGAACTCTTTACAAAATTGATTTAGGACTGTTTACAAATTAAATGAAATATTTAGAAATAATTGCATGGTTCATGTGGTTCGGCCAATTGTTCGTCACTAACCTAACCTGATTCGCAAAGTCATCATGCATTTAAAAATCAAATTAAAAAATATGCAAATACTGCAATTACTCCAATGCCTGCTATTTATTTTATTGGATAATTTTAATTAAAATAGGCAGTATACTTCATATTACTCCTAAAAATTAGCAGTTACTGAAAAATCAAAACTTAATCTAATATTCCGTCATCGCTATAAAGTTAAGAATGGATCTACATAATTATATGGCGTACTACTTAGTCCTTAACAGAAGGTATTTAGATAAGACTAAGAGCACTGCCGCTCAGGCGCCCTCTCTTGAGATTTGAATTTTGTGTGCCTAATGCCAATTTCTTTAGTAAGCTAAACATATAGTTAGTATGTTTAGTAAACAATACATTTTCATATACTATTATTTCATTGTGAGATTACATTGCTATTAAAGTGGAAAAATTACTTCTATGACGCGGTTGGTTGTTCCTTACGAAATATCCATGAAATATGGGAACTGAGTTTAATTTTAATAAAAATGAAATTAAAATGAAAAAAAAACATTATTGCAGAAATTATGTTAATATCAAATTACAATACATATATTCTCAGGACTTGGCGAAATTGTAGTATTTTCAGTGGTAAGTGGAGCAAGATTTTTACCGAACTAAATACATTACCACCGCTTCCCAGGGTATTTATGTTATGGAGAAGAAGATAAACTTAAGAGATACTTAGCTTGACAGCATTATTCAATAAACTAGACCTAAAAGTAGCATATATTTTCTATCTTTATTAAAAATAATAGGGAGCCCAAAACGTAGGTTTAGAATATTGAATTCTATTTTTCCACTGTAACAACAATGGAAATACGTAACACTCGGACGCAATTAAACAAACAATAAAATCGAATAATTCCTGACCGGGAGCTATCGAACAAATGGCAGCCGTTTATAATATCGCTCATACAAATACAGTGCCTCATTATTGAAGATAAAAGCAAACATTGCAAATGATACACGAGCGTTCTAAGCAAATATGACGCACTAGAACGGAATTCAAATAATTATAAACAATTAAGGTTCAACCATGTTTTGATAGCATTTAGTTTGGTGGAATTATTAAATGTTGTTTTCAAGGAAAATAACATCAAATTATCTGATTATCTGAACCTTAAACTCTCATATATTTTGGAAGTGAATTGCTTCAATACGATACTCCAGTGCATAATACAGTAAACACGTATAATAATAATAACTTAACAATAAGCCCCTAGTTCACATATCGATGGTTTCAAGGCTAATTGGTATAAGCTTTGGAATGTTGCAGGAGAGCAGTTTAAAGTTTTTATTTTCGGAAAAAAATCATAACTAAATATCTTGTAAACGGACATTGATAAAACCGCCGTCGATGTTATTTATTCTTAAGAGCCATTTGATCCAATGTTGGAAAGCGATATAAAGTATAATAAGGAAACTTGTATTATAGTAAAATAGTAAATTTGACCATACAAAAATAAAATTCTATTCAAAAGAATTATTCTATTCGGTTAGAAAACCGAGACATATTCATTTAACGTTTTTATACAAGAATAATACGCCGACAATTTTATGCTAAATTCCACATTATTTCAACAGCCAAAAAAGGGTTCAAAGTTTTCGTAATTGATTACCTTTTCGACCTGTGGCAGCAACCCTAATCATTAATTGTGAGCTTGTAAGACCCTCCTGTAACAATATTCTCGCATATTTCCGTAAACTATAATAAAATTAAAACAAAATTGCAATATCGTAACATTTTAAGGTCATATTTTTAAAAGAGATATTTACGAATGAATAAAATTGTGTTGTGAACCGATTTTAATGATTATTTTTGATTTATTAATGGAGTAACGTAGCAAATTAACAGACAGACCATCTACCGCCCATGAACATTAGTAATCATCCCCAAGTGCGATTTAATCATACCTGAGGTTGACCCCAGATCCGTCACTACCCCTGAAGACTAAGATGTTCGACTCGTTCAGAAGAATAGTCGGCAACCGCGCCTCTCCAAACCGACGCACAAGAAATGCTCCACGGCGGATTACGGGGGTGGCGGTGGTACTTCCCCGATAAAACTACATAGATGCATGATATATAGGCTTTTGTAGTGTACCATACTCTTATACAAGATTCGACCATTTTTTGTGTCAAGAGTAATAAGAATAACTCACCTGAGCTCGACCCAAGTGTCATACTTGTTCGTTTATATCTGAGATTGATTTCAATCAAGAATAGCAGTGATCACCTCGTGAATTGCGGGCGCGTTAACAACTTCTATCTCATAAATATACATCGATGAACTATTATGCATGTACTTTTACAAAAAATCTGGTGTCAAAAAAATACTATATAAATTTGTACCGATAAAAATATAGATGTGAACATCGTCTTTGCCAAGAATTCCGTGCCAAATGGGTAATACTGAAATTTTATAGTTCCATACATTTTTATCTCAATAATGACCAATCCGGCATGTTATTACGGAGCTCGTTCAAGAATATAAAGGTAAAAGCCAGTCATTTATATTGTATGTACCCATGAAACTATTTTATTTGCGTATGTATATTTATCTATGTAGTATGTACGTTTATCTATGTTTGCTCTTATGCGTGAGTCGAAACACTCATTTAACGAGTTCACTATCAAGGCGACCGAGCTTCGCTCGGATATTTTTAACATAAGCAGCGCCATCTATTGTTGAATAGCTTAACTTCTCGTTGTTCATTGCCTGAAAACACGGATAAAACGACGTTTTCTAAAAATGAAACCTAGCTAGATCGATTATATATATATACATACATACAATATATATACATACAAGAATTGCTCGTTTAAAGGTATTAGATTTCGTTTCATTTCATATTTTTAAGCTGAACCTTATAATGTGGTGTATTGACATTGTTACATTTTCTTACATAATTTGATGTTACCAAATTTTAAGTATTTTTTTTTTTCAAATATTCAACTTAAATTTTAAACTTGCGTATATTTCGTCATTAATTAATTTAAATAAATATTCACTAAATTTTGCATCATAACCGATAACAGGATTATCGAGCATGTAATAACTAATAATAGAATGATAAAATTTGCCAATGTGTTATCATTGGATTAAAGAAATGTTAGAAGGGGTTAGAATTATTAATTTTTTTAAAAAAAGTGTGTGTATGAAAGACCACCACCTACCACCGGTCCTCGAATTATCGTTGAATTTTTAGACATCCTATATTTTTATATATTTTTTTTATATCTAAACCGAGTGATAAGGCAGACAAGGTACCTGATGGTAAGTAGTCACCGCCGCCTATGAAAATTTGCAGCACCAGAGGGGCCGCCAATGCATCGTTGGTTTTGGAGAGAAGAGGAGAACTCTTTTCGCACCCTTTTTTTAGAACCCCATGCCATAGCGCACTCCGAATTCCTCGGAAGGAAGCTCATTTTACATCTATATATTAAAACAACACTTTTTTCAGCTAATTAACCATTTTGGCGTGGTATCGATGACTCTTTTGGTGGCACTACCATTCCACCTGATCCTTGAAGCACCATTGTTATCAGCAGCGAAGATCGCATTAAACAAAGAAGATTTTGAAGCAAAACAAGAAAAAGAAAAAAAAAGTTGAAATGTATAGTTCTTGTTAATCGGTACAGTAAAAGTTACTATTAAAATATTTATTAGTTTATTTGAAGTTTTATTCCGAAAAACGCTAAGCCAAAAGTAATAATATACAATGTGTTAATTTTAAAGGCAAGGGTTCACGTATGGACTGCGCCAACTACAGAGCCATCAGTTTAATCAGCTTAGCATCAAAAGTGTA
>DWNR01003925.1:0-11336 GCA_018250455.1 Polygonus leo | reverse complement strand
TTTTATAATTTGACGATAGTTAACGCCATTTTTAACGTTTACACGTCTGTAAAGATAAGTTGAAACAACCCACCCTAAGAGCCGTACCGGTTCAAAAGTAAACGCAAATGTACCTTCCTGTGTTATAACACTACTTTTGAAATCCCCAAATCTTAAAAAAAAATCAATATACATTTAAACGAAGTTGGTTGGTTCTAGAACTCTTTATGAACGTCACAGAAACTACTGCCGCTTCGGAAAGATCGCTATGGAGTAGGAGCGGTAAAAGACTACATAGGAAATACCAGTTTTCGGTTGAATGTAGTATAATTGAATCCTGTAATTAATATAAAGTAATTTTCTAAACTGTATTTTATTGTACCGAGTTTTTATCTCTCAAGTTAGACATTCGTACTTAATGAGTTTATCCCGAACACATAAAGTTATCTTGATTAATCAATACGTATAAGAATTCTTTAACTGGCCGCTGTCTGCACATGAAAGAAGCAGATACTGGGGGTCTTGAAGGTCTGAGTAAAGAATTGAACCCAAAACAATGATTTTTAGATTTTTTGTGCACGCTAATCTCAGAAATGGCTGATCCGCTACGAATACAGTTTTAACTAATGTATTGTTGCAAACTACACTTAATATTTAGTGTTTATTAATTTTAATCGAATCATCAATAAAATTGATATCGATAGGTTTTGCCTTGTTACCAATTTATGCACAGAATAAGTAAATACCTGTAAAACAAATGCCAGTATGAAATAATAAACTGCGGAAAATTTAACTGCGTATTTTTTTTAACCGACTGATGCGAATTAATTGTTCGCTTTGCTCTATGAACGCGATAAAAAACTATTCGAAATTATTTAAATATGTTGGTATAATTGCAAGTGTTAATTAACTTAATAATATAATGAAAAACCGCAGGTAGTAAAATAAAAACTTTTCGGAAGATAATTAAACGCTGAGACAGAAAAATATACTTCAGGTACCATACCTCAAATTTACCTCGTTTTAAGGTAACATTTTTCTTTAATTTTCCTTTTAACCACACCGTCTTAATTAATGCAGAACTTTTGCTGTAAATTTTCTTAAAGCAAATGTTATCAAGCTAAAAAATGTACGGATGAATTTGTTAGCAGTCACGCAAAATGATTTTATACCTATAAAACCTTGGTACATATATAAAACAATTATTGACATAGATTTAAGTCACTTCATAGCACGATTTTAATAAACCGTCATCATAGTTTAAAATTATTTCACAGCAACGCGTTAGCTAAAATGCTTTCTATTTATTTACAACTTAAAATGTGTAATTGCGATTGCACGAAGGAAATGTAGAGTAAGGATGAAAAATAAATACTTATGAATCGGAAGCTAGTAACATCCGCACCATCACGATCGAGAAATTTAATATGTGGAGCCGAGTTATGAAGATGTTGTTTAAATATCACTTTTATTTAATCTTGCTTATCTTGCGCTGGAAGCATGCGTTTCGAGGCGCTCAATTAGGTGCATCGTATTAATCAGCATTAGTAATTTTCTACTCATTTAATATTCTATTTACGCAATAATAATCGCGACGATTAGTACGTTGTACATATTTTATGCTAAATGTATTTGCGCGTGCCTAATTTGTATTCTTAAGCATATAATCAAATAATCGTATGTATAAGTAAATCTTACTTAATGCCTGCTGTTGGCAGTGGTATCTACATGGGAAATGTATCTTCTGCATGTCATTTTACGTTGACGTTATGTAAAATTTCATTCGACTGCCAGTTATGTCAAGTAAACAGCTTCGTTCAAAGCTGCTTTTAAAATTGTATTTGAAACTAAAACTGAAATATTAATCTTTCGAAGTTGATTTGTTTCTACAAGAAACATATTTTAAAATCATAATTATAAACATTATCGAAAAGAAATATACTGAAACAATAAGTAATTAATACGTTTGGGCTTTCTGTCTAAACAAGATACACACGTAACTATTTGTTATGTTATTAATGAACGTTTTCCAAAATTGAACATGAAGTCAAGGCGTAGCCACTTAGAAACTTTAAATGATCTCCAAGTATCAAGTCGGACGGCAAGTCCAAGTTTCTTGTTTGCTCGTACCATGCTAGTAGCTTTATTTGGTTCTTTATAACACGGACTTAAATGATAACAAAAACGTTTAGAGTAAATTTTATTTTCACTTGGTTCGTTCAATGCATTCCGCAATCCTTAAACATTACGTTGCTCTTTTTAGAGTGGTGACGCTGTTTGAGAGGTCTTCCTGGAAGGAAACGAGATTATTTGCGGTGAAATTGCAGTTTCGACCTCAAAAGGAAGTCTTTTAAACAGTTAAAATCACAAGCTTCATCATTAAAGGTGTTGGTTTGAATAGCGTGAGGAAATATTTTTAGAAGCCTTACTTCTTAAAAAGTCGTGCGACGCGACACGGCGTGCAAAATCCTTTATTTAATTACTTGTAGGATGTTTATATCGCGTTTTTTGAAGAACTATATATTTTTTCAACATTTACAGTATTAATTACTATCAATAAAATAATACTACACGTAATATGTCATAAAATACGACATTATTACATGGCATTAGTAATAGGTGGGTATACTAGTTCTAGGTAGGTAATAGATAGATATTTCAAAAGCCATCACAAGTGGTAGGTGTATCACCAATAGGTAAATGCCGCCATTCTTGTAGTGGGAATTGTAATTCTTGTGTCAACCTTAAGTACCATTAAATTTGTAATTCACACTTAGGTTGTTAACAGATGTTGATGGATTACAGAGAATGCTTACCATCAAGAACTCCAATCTATTATAAACAAAAATACAATAATAAGAGTGACGTTGATCTTAGCTAGACAGTAGACATTAATAAATGTGAAATTATTTGATTATTTCCAAGTAATTTTCATAACGTCAATCTGACTTTAATTTAAAGGTAGGTTAATTGAAATTCTTGGACCTAGTAATATAATAAGATACTCGTCGACGTTTTCCTTAGGATTACATTTATTTGAGCTCACTGTAACGGATAGGTGTACGTTTACCTGCGCTTTATCATCTTGTAAGAGGCTTAATAGTGTATGAAATTTTGTAATTTTTATTTACTTTTAAAACGAAAGTCTACTGGGTTTATTTGCCGACAGAAATTTATAAGAACACAAGTTTTATAATGGCTAGTTTAGCATATTGTGCCCTTAATGACAATTATTTGTTGTCTTTTCCTTTTAGTACTATTTAAAAGATTTTAGTACTTTTAATAGATTTTAAAAATTATGAGTTTCTAAATTCACCATTTTAATTATTTTTAATAGACTTTACCCGGAGGTGGTTTCCGCCTTAATATAATTAGAGAAAAGTCAAAAAAGGAAGTGTGAAATAATATTACATATATTGTAAGTAAGAGTATTTTTCCATAATTGTACAATATTTCTATTGTTATTTTAATAAGTGGTACGAAGAGGCCGTTGTCGCTCCGTTGTCTCATATCCTTAAATTTTCCCCGGAGCTCACGTTTCGTACGTTCCACGACGTGTTACACAGTTTTGTTCTTAGGCCATTACTGAGGCTGTTTATAAACTGTCTTTGAAAAAGTCACATAATATAGAAATTGCTTTTCGGGACTTAGTAATGTTCAATTCCGAGTACACTTGATAACGTTTCAAATTGAGAACTTATTCATGATCATTGTATTCACAACAGTATGGTCCACTGCTAGGCAAGGGTAGTCATAATGAGAAGAAACTAAGCCACGGTTTGATTATAGCTAATAGGACGCGTTCTTCGTAATTTCTTTGTATTTCTCGTTTTACAACTGATGTACCTATTCAATACTCGGTACTGTTATCAACTATTGAAACGTACAAATTACAACTTTCTTTCTATTGACATCTGCCGATCAATATGAAGCCTGCAATTACCTATTGTATGTAATTTAGATATTAAAACACGTGCTAGGACTTACTTTTTATTTAAGGTCGAGTAAGATATGTAAGGCGTTATGTTAAACATAACTTTTGTTATACATAAGGTCTATTATTATATAACAACTATAAATCAAGTTTAGTATTCAGTAGTCAATATGAAATACAATATGAAATATGAAGACGTGACCACTTATCATCTCGAGTTCTGCACGCTCGTTCGCTACTATTAAAATTAGTATTTTATTATAATTTCAAAATAATTAGCACAGTAAAACTGTTATTATTTATACTTTATTTTTTGATATTCTTCTTATCAAGAAGCACCCAACAAAAACTCGATAATACCTACTAAGTGTTATGCGGATTAGTACATTTCGCAATCCACTAAGTGCCTCTAATTCTCGCCTATTGCCCGTCAAAGGACAAAACCAATCATCAATTTGCCGGATCCCGGCTGCTATGGAAATCCGAATTGCATTGTTTATTGATGCACTCAAATTAATATTCGATAAACGTCAACAAAGACAGGTATGGTATATGTATGTGTTTTATTTTTATTGTTTCACAAGCAAAAAACTAAAAAATTAAAGAGGGTGAATTGAATTAGGTTAAGCCGTATTTAAAGAATATCGCATTGACAATTAACACGAACAGAACAGAACACGTTTGACTACAGATGTGATCACTGCCGTGCATGGACATCTATTATCAATTTCAAGAAGAATGGAAATCCTACTCGAGGTCAACTACAGATGCACTGTTATGCTACTAAATGGCGTTGCAATCGTCTTTAGCAAATACAGAGTTAGTATCTAGCAAAATATGTTTTTGACATTGACAGTAAGAGAGTACAGTTTATAATTTTGTGCCGATATAAATATAAATGTTATCAGTCCCTTTACTCAAATATAGCTCAATTTTTATGAAGATTCGTCTTTAATTGTTAAGACTTAAATACTAAAGTCAATAACGCGCAACACTTCAATGTAACCAGCACTGGTAAAATAATTAAAATTCTTGGAGCAATCGGAGATCGATCTTTTGTTTGCTACGTATTTGTCGGTTCCTCCCGCGCGTCGCTTCGCACACCTCAGTTTAGAACGCGAAACTTATTTAATTTATAACTTTCGTGTGCACGTGAGTGTTCGTGTGAAAAATCTATCGCAATTAAATTAATGTATTGTTAAAAAATTACAACATGGTAAAAATAGAGATGAACTGCCAAGTTTATCTTTTTAAATCACTTATTATGGCGAAAAGATAAGGTAATCGTCTAAGAACCGGTATAAAAAGTCTTTTAGGTGCCTAGTTTTTTTAATAAACTTTCTGGATTTTCAACTATAATTGTTTATTTAACACTATTGACCCGTGATTTAGCTACGCAATCATGTTGAGTTTTATTACTGCTGTATTAATTTTCTAACTTATCATTTTTGTCATAATCAAATAACAGATGTGGGTGATTACGTATACCGATATAATTTTTAAAACTGGGTTTCACACACACACACATCTTCACGCCAAATCCCTAACGGGGTAGGCAGAGAGTATCGAAAACAATAAAAAACAACAAAACAACAACACAAAAAAAACTACAGTAAAACTGGGTTTTACTGTTTAAACAATTGAACAGGGCAAACAATACTAGAAGTTGTTTTTGTTGTTTGCAAGATGTACTTAATCAATATTGTAATTTTTTCTAGTAGTTAGCATTTTGAATAAGCAGAGTAAGTTCAAGTTATAAACAAAATTGATGTTTTGAAAACTTTTAAATTAAATGTTTCAAAGGCTTTGCTCGCTTCTTCGCCCGTGTGGACGTATGTAGTCTCAAAGTTTTGTTTTATGGTGAGCATATTATTATTGCAGCCGCCAGCGGCATCTGGTATGTCCATTTATAACTGACCCTCGTTTAGTATAAACGGACATGAAACGGGAGCTAACGTCATTTTGGGTGACATGGTCGTGAAAAAAATCTATTTCAGTTTATCGTAGCGAGTGTAAAAGGAGTTTATGTTTTTATTGGAGGTGGAGCTTTTAAAATTTTAAAGTACTTTTTAGTACTATGTTCGTTATAGTATAGTATCGTTCGTTCGTTTAGTATTAATTGTACGAAAATTTTTTGTAAATTATTTTTGACTAATTATAATTGACTAAAAAGTCAAAATGTAAAGCAAAATATCTGAATATTCCGTCGGTCAGCGGGAACTAAGGCTTCTCATTCTTAGAACCCAGGAGCCTCGTGTCGAAAGTTGTAACAGCACCAGTGACTTGAGATAATGTTGTATTTGTAGTGATGCTGATTTATGATAGAGAAGACATACATTTTTGAATTTAATTGTTCATATTTTCATTACTTAAGTATGTGTAGGTAATAATAATGAATTTTATATGATGTGTGTAATGTATGTGTGTGAATGTGATTGTATGGATTTGTAATTTAAATAAAAGTTAAGGTAGTCTAGAATTAAAAGACAGCAACAGTTAATTTTCCCACAATTCTCATTCCCGGTGTACGATGGACTATTTTTTCCAAGGGCGGTTTGTGGCATCTACATTGCATTTGCAGCCGAGGCTAATCGGGTCAGTGCATTACTGTAGGGTTTTTATAGTGGCCACAGAAGTAGCAAATTAGCCTGCGGTCATTTCATGTTAAGTGATCACTATCGCCTTGGCCGCCATTCTACATCTTAAAGGATTTAAATTGTACCAGATGTTAAAGATGGAGTGATATGCACGCATCAGGATTATAATAATTCCGATTAATTTTAGTCTGTCAGTTCGTTGCCGCCTATTACTATGTATTTTGCAAAAAATGTCCCTATGATTCGCTATGGGTATTTCTGAACATAAACTTACGTTTATGATGTATAATAGTTGATAGTTATACATATAATAGCTGTATAATAGTAGAAAAGAAAAACAGTTGATAGTTGAAAAGAACTCATGATAGTATGCCTGAAGTTCGCAGAAAATATTCATAATTGATTACGAATGTTTATATTTTTGATTTATGTATAATATGTATATAGATACTTGTGCCTATTATATAGTTTTATAATTTAATTTTGTGTTATTTAGTGTATGTGACTTTTGTGTCGTTCTAAGTAACAATAAATAAATAAGACCACCTTCTCGGTGGTCTTATTTGAACGTCCAAGTGCGGCAGTGACCGTTTATAGTCCGATGGGCGACATTCTCATCTCCAACTTTTGTATTATACAAAATAAATATAATTAAAGAGAGTAGCCGTAGCAAGAGCTAATAATGTATGGGGCATATTTAATGGATTTCATTCCGCACTGTGGTCTGGTTGCAGCAGACATTTAAAAACAATGCCAATCCGCCTGTCACTTAAAAAGTATAGCCTGAACCAGAGCTCGCCTTAGTTTATTGACTTTGATGTATTTTATCCTTCTTGTAATCCGAGAATAACTCGGGCATTTGTTATCAATCCTCCACGTCACAGCTTCAATAAATATTATTATAAGATTTTGTACTGACTCTAAATATAAAATGGATATGGAACAACATTGTATATTTCAGAAGTATTTTACTTGTTTCGCATAATCGACATATTCTTTCCAGGTAAACATTGCAAGTCTTGCTTTATAGCGATTTATAAATTCCATCCAACATTTCCATCTACGTTCCATACTCATGGTATTTCATTTACATAATTAAAGTTATATCAGTTATTTAAAAAAATACACTAGTACGTAAACAACTAAATACGCAATATTAAATAACTATGGTGGTACAGTTGAAGTTTGAGGTGGTCATCAACTAACGTTTTGAGATCCATTGATCGCTTTTTGCGTTTATGCCTAAAACTTGCTTTTTACGGACTATGTGCAAGATGTGGATGTGGCTCTTATATTTATTAATTTAATTGTGATATTAAGATTTTCAAAAAGTTACAGCAGTGTAAGGCATCTTTATTCCTTAAGTAGTAGTCGATTTATTTAATTAGTAACGGATTCAATGGCGTTGCAAGCTATCAAGCGGATTGCCTGGTTATAAGCGCTCGGTTAAATATTAATTATAACATGAAATATTAGATTTTGAGTTTCAGAACAATAAGTAAATTAAATTCTTAAATACCATTATTTGTTGTCGTCACCGTAACATAATGATAGCTACCACAACTAAAGACGTATAACATGCCGCTGCGCGTCTGTGTCAGCTCTGTCAGAACTGATTGCAACAAAGTTATTATTTAGAACTCAGTAGTGCAACTACAAACGCGACTGTATGCGTTTGTAGGTACCTGCTGAATGTCACTCAGTTGCGTGATGCGCTCTATATAAGCGAGAGCTTCATTACGTTGGGTTTTGATTAGGTCTACTATGTACTGGTTACGGTATTTCTAATAGCAGGAGTCTAGTGTGCGGTAATTTCACATATGGTCCTTCGTTTAAATCAAGGCTGTCTTTTGGTACAAATCGACGATTTAAAAATTAACGACGGGGCACCGAGTACTGGCAACGTTGCTTCCCAAAAAAAAAAAGAAACCAAAGTTTAAGCAAAGCAAAGCAAACAATGTTTGCTAATTGAATTTTTAACGAAATAAAACCAGGTATACGGACTTTCTAAATGGCGAACTGTAGGTAATTCGTCGGCGAGCCACACATTGGCCTACGAGCCTGGAGTTGAACAGCCTTGGTTTAAACCTAATAAGCAACTCAGGGTAAATGTTTGCTTCGACGCAACTAGCAGCTATGTCCGATTTCAAATTTGATGAGCGACCCTTATTTGAATTTGACGTTTTGAAGTTTTGAGAAGTAACTAATGAAATGCGAAACGTTTGTTAATTATATTGAAACAATACCCGTAAAATATTCATTTTATCTTGAAAAGAATGAACAATGAAGAAGGAACAATGATGCAAAAATAACGATTATTCTGGTAAGATCCGATATGTTCATATTACTCAATGGAATTATTACCTTTAAAAAATATCGTTTTTGTAAAATCCGTCTCTGTCGCAGTTCGCGTAATTGTGGTACGTTGAAACGGGCTTTTTGCCTGTTCACGGAAAACCCTCTATTGTCAAAGTTATTATCATATAATACAGCTGTTGTATATTGTATGAGCCACCTACCATTATTATCTGTGCTGCTAACGAGAAATGCCACGCGATTATTCTGCTCTTACTTGCGTAGGAATTGTTACTTTAAAGAGTTTGCAGTTTCCTTGTGCTATTCGTTTTAGCTTGCTATTAAATTTAAGATCTTTTACTTGTGTTTTCTTCAATAATGACATCGCGAATAATAATGATAAGTCAGATTTTTTGCTGAAGTATATGCTTGCCCTGCTATGGCGAATAAATCTAGCATTTGCAATTGCAAAGCGTTTTTGGAAATTTAATCATGGCAGGAAGATTTTAAATAGCTTACCTGATGCTTGCGTAAGTAATAGGTACGAAGTTATAGATAAGAGCCAGCGAATAAAATACAAGAATTATGAATTGGAATCAGGTGTGTCGTGAGAATTGGGATCTTGCGCAGTGTACTTAACATCTACTGAGATGCAGAACGTGCCCAGCACACCTTATGTCTGCCCTATAGCAGCTGTTAGAGCTACAAGGTGATAGCACTCATTTTATCACCATAGCGGAGTTATCACCACCACCCTCACAATTCTCCCTGAAGCAATTCTTGTTTCGGTTTGGAAAGGCGTGATAACCGGCCATACCTACATGCGAGGCGGATATTCTAGGGGTAGCAACGAATATCTGGTCAACCTCAGGTACGATTTATTCGTACTTACGGATGATTACTTATGTCCAGGCGCGACAGGCTTACCATCAGGTGGACTCATGCTCATTTGCTAGCTTTATACGATAAAAAAAATTAACGCAGTTTTCGTATGATATGTCTTCTTTTTCGTCACAGTTTTAGACGGTGTCGGATGTTGTTGTTCATCAGTTAACATAAAATCGACCGTATATACATACATCATAAAACCTACACAAATATCCTAAAACTAATCGTTATAAAATTTTCGAAAGTAATTCAGGTGAAGGTATATACTTTGAGAATACAAGGTACCTACCTAAGAATTTATGTAGGTATGTGCAAATTTATGTACGATTAAATATGTTTTGTATCCTTGCGTGCTAAATATCTTATTTACGTACTATATATTTACACTATATATACACTAAAAAAAAGAATGATTTAATTTATTTCTATTTTATGTCACTGGCTGTAATGAGATGTGCCATTAAATTAAGAGACATTGCAATTTATGTAACATTCAATTAGCTTTTAGCCGCTGCCGCCATTTATCTGTGGTATTTGTTTACAGATACAGAAAGTAAATTTTGTACTAATCTGCAGTTTCCATCAATCCTGCACATTTTCTAAATAGTTCTAGATGTGCGTCAAACTTGATAAGTGAGGAAGAGAAAAAGGAAATACCGTTATTTTTTGGATTCAACCTCTATAAGTCGTTTTTCTTAATTATATCATATGCCACTTTGGTCTGGACGGCATGTAAGGATTTAAATTCGATGAATTCGTAGACGGATGTACAAAGTATGATTAAACCGTGTGTGGCGCCATATTGTTTTGTCGCTCGCTACATTGTACATGATAATTACCACGCTTATCCATAAAAACCACCCGTGCCGCTGTCTGAGCATTTATACTTTGTTTCCAGTATGTATTCATTTATTTTAACGTACTGGTCATTCAATATGTCACAATTAATTACTGTATGATTTATATATCTTTATTAGTATCAACATTCACAACACAAATTATGTTCTAATTTGAAGGTTTCGTTGTTGTCGAACATCTTGACCATTTTGTAAAAACTAGAGGTCGCCTTGTGCTCGAAATTCGATCATAATAAAAAAGTCAATAAAATAAAGATTGAAATGAAGAAAACCGTTTTTTGCATATATTTTCTAAATAAACAAAATATGACAATAATTATTGTTGACATTAAATGACATAAAGTCAGGTTGACATGTATGCGTCAAATATACGGTACTGTGTGTAATGCTTTTTTTATAAAAATAATGTATTTGTAGTGCAATAATCATAAAAATATTAAATTCTGCACTTCTTCGCCATATAAACTTTAATCCTGTCAAATTTCATACTCCTACGCCCCCGTAATATACGCCCCCATAATGTCTCTAAAAAGGGGTACAAAGTTTTTAACCGACTTCAAAAAGAAGAGGTTATCAATCCGTCTGGTATGTTTTTTTTTTGTATGTTTGTTACTCGATTTCTCCGCTAATTCTGAACGGATTGATGATTCTTTTTGTGTTAGGTAGGTTTTGTTTCAGGGGTGGTCCCATTTCTTTTTCATAATTATTTGACCTTGGACTACGAAGATATACAAGTGAATTCTTCAATCTGCAATGGGTAGTATGCATTATTCCCGCATAACTTCG
>DWNR01003924.1:0-11338 GCA_018250455.1 Polygonus leo | reverse complement strand
CGACATTGCTGAAACGAAAATATATCAAAAAGTCAAAGTTACAACACAGAGCCTAAACTTTTAATTTCAACAAAAATGTTTTGTTATCAATATAAAAATAGCTAAGCTACATATTGGACAGAAGGTACAACATAGTACAATGTAATATAGTAAATATATACTATCTTATCCTTTCTGTTAGACTATTCTACTTAAGTATTGGATTATCAACATATGATATAACAAGATAGTGCATACGTCTTGTGTGTGTCCATGGCATCTACGACACAGGGAATCCTAGTGGGCCTGGGCCTATGAGTGTAAAAGGTGTTTTTATTTTTATTATATAAATGGGTTTACAAATAATGATCTTATCGTCACATTGTTAAGTAGAGGTGGGCTTAACTCGTGAAGTCGTTAGTATATACATAAATACCCTCGCCAATTAGACGCAATCTTTTCCTAAGTGGATCACTGTGTATTATAGCAGATATACTATACTTACAAGGGGATTACACCCCTATGTGGTGTGTATTTCTGATAGAATCTTATTAAATTGGTTAACTAGCATTAGCGTATCAAATCGTAAGTAAAATAGAATAAAGTTTCAATTAAATCTACATTAAATCACTGTGGGCTTCCTATTGTGTCGGAAATAACTAATTGTGTGAGCAATTATTGTTATTTCATAAAAATAATATTTCATTGCTTCAAATTAAAGGAAAGTGGAAATAAATATTACAAGGAAATTAATCAGATGATGCAATATTTTTGATTTCCTTATTATTGTTGGGACGTCATTTGTATAAATAACGGGTCAACAATTGCATGTCAATTAATTAAATATTTAAGTGCAACATTTCAATTTCATTTTACTGGAAAAGTAGAAATATATAAAAATAAAAATCACGATGCATGTTCGAACCTCTGAAAGTACTGAATCGAGTTTAATGAAATTTTGTACGTATTGAGAGGTATGATAGTTTTAATCTTGATTCATACTTCATTTTTTTTGGGAAATTTAACGTTACTGTCAGGACAGTGTCTGCTGGGTCCGCTAGTTATAATAATATATTGTTTGATAGTTCTTTGAAATAATCCGATTTACCAGATTTTAATCTTTCCTTTAGCTTCACATAACCCTTCATAGGTGAAATGTTAACTTAAAAATATATCTACCATTACCGATGTTAAAAAGGAACTGAACACAATTAAAATAAGTTGTATTTTATAATAGCGGGATATATGTCAAGATAATAATCTTATTTCGAATAAAAAGTATCAAAGAAATCGATCAACAATATTATCTATTGAAATAAGGAAATAATCTTTTTATCTTTTACTGTTATTGAATATTAATAAGATTTCAATAATTAGATAATCACTTTTCATCCTGCCGCAATTAAAAAAAGCATAACGTTTCCATGAACTAGGAAGATTTCCTGAATATAAATCTGTGGCGCACAATAACTATATTTTCTTTAAATACGTAAAGTCCAAAGTTCTGCTATCACAATTGCATATTAAATTATTTTTAAAACGTATTTCAAAAATCAATGTGATTTGTTCCCTTTTTTATCGTGCAAGGGTATTAAACAAGCAGGCAGTCTATCTGATAGTAAGTTGTCATTGCCGCCCAAAGACATTTGTAACCAATGAGGATAGAATTGTACCTGAATTTGACAGACGCGTTGCCACACCTGAGTACATAGATGTTCGCCTCGAGTTTACTGGTAACAGACCTTTTGCCCATCATGTACGCTGCTGCATATCTTTATTTAAAAAATGTTTGTACAGACTAATTTCAGACACTGATTTTATGAAATTTCGGTCAGATATGTAACTTAGTCCAACTTAAAATATAGGCTATTATAGGTTATATTTTATTTTAATTAGTGACCGCGATATTTTTATTACAAATTGATAGTTGCTTACAGGGCAACGTCTGTCAGGTCAGCTAGTAACTAAGAAAGTTGTATATGTTATATTTTCAACATACGGCCTTATCGACCCTACAAGCTATAGTTATTAGGTACGAATATAGCACTTTTATAATTGGCCCGCTATTTATGCAAACAACGTATTCCGGGTATGTAATTAACGCTCAATGAAATAATTTAAGGTTTTCGTTGTGGTATTTAGCAGGTACGACAAACTTTTACGAACAACACCCATTCTTACCGTGTAATGAGCCGATCCAATTAATTTTGTGAGTCTAATAGAAAGTGAGGTTAACAAAATATGCATTGTGATTTAGAGTGCAATATAATTCCGTTCAGTTTCAGAGTTGGTTCCACGAATTAATCGTGTTCAAAAGAAAGCAGATCTCAGCTCGATTTCATCAATTTTCCTTCGTTACTCCACGTCAATGTGCGCATTGAAATTATCGGCGAGATTTCTCCAAAACGAAGACAATGAAATTTTCCGAGCAACGTGACGTGATCACACAAAGGAAATTGTTATTAGGGTAAATGTGATTTTTTATGCAAATGAAACAGCAAATTTTTCTCTTAGGGGAAGAATTCGCCAATTACGTTATGTAAGAAACTCCTGTGTAAAATTTCACGCTTCAAGACTCACCTGTTTCGACGCGCGATTGTAAAAGTTTTAATTAGATCACATGCATAATAATTGACGCTTCTTGTACTGACAACTGCACGACCCTACTAGCTACTGAGATAGATACTATCATTCGGGGTCTAAGAAAGTCCTGGGAAGAGCCGAATAGGCAATGCGTGAGGAGTATCATTGCGTTCATATGAGATCCTCGGACCTGTCTACAAACGGCAGGTGGCTACGGAGATAGTTTTAGTAGATAAAAATACCACATTACCCATCCCCCATGAGATCGCATCTTTGGAAGGTTTCCCCTCACTAAAAAAGTTACTATAACTAGTTACTTACCGAGCCTGAGTTCCCCAAAGTTGCCGCAACCGATCTTCTTGCCGACGCGGAAGTTGGGCCCCACCATAAGGACGCCCGAGGACGAGGTGACGGATTGCCGCGACGTGTGCATCGCGCTGCTGCCCACACCCCGCCCGCCCACCGCACCGGTCGCGCTGCAAGTGTGGAAAGTGCCTTATTAAATCTATACAAATCAATAATAACTGCTATAATGCATAACTGCTATAACTATAAAAAATAACTGCTTCTAACTAAATGCCTATGTATGTATACATGGTACATATACCAAAATAACATTTTTTACTATTTTTGTCCGTCTGTTTGTTCCGGCTATTCTCTGAAATTTTGACGGGATTTTCACTGGCATATAGCTGATGAAATAAGGAGTAACTTAGGCTACTTTTATTTCAGAATTATGTAATATAATATGAACGCGGACAGAATTCCACGCGGGCGGAGCCGCGAGCACAGCTAGTATACACTAAATTAAAAATGTGTCGGTATCGTCGCGCTGCAAGTGCAGTAAGTGCCTTATTAAATATGAAAACAAACTTTAAACGTAACGATTACAAAATCTGTTACTGTCGGTGAATATAGATAGCTTAGAACGATATCGTGTTTTAGATGTTTTACATAGACAGAAATATACCTCATATTTTGAGACAGATACAGATAAGTATTATCGAGGTATGAAAATAGTTAGGAAAGTAGCTTAAAATTTATAAATTTTAATGAACGACGCCCTATAGACCCTTTATTAAAATACTGTTTAGGTATATCTTTCATATCGTATTCTAACAATACAAAACAAATGACTAAGAATAACAAATGACAAAAATGTTCATGTTGTTATTTTTACATTATTGCTATGAATATTTCAGCACTACGTAATTATTCCTTACTAGCTGTGTCCGCGGCTCCGCCCGCTACCCCTCCTTTTTGGGGGTTAAATTTTTATGGCCTAAAACCTGGCCAGGGGTCATCTCGACAGTTTAGTCAAGGTTGCATCAAAATCTGTTTAGCCATTTTCACAAATAAACAGACAAACAAAACAAAAATTCTAAAAACTGTTGAAACGTGTTCTGTTATCGATTTTAAGTATCCCCAGCCAACTATTTCTCGAATATCTTCCATGTACAGACTTTCGACCCTCTTTAGCATTATTATATGTATAGATAACAATATAATAACTATATTAGTCTGTATTCAGTAATAAATCATGCGTAATACATATATTATCAAATACATACATACAGAACACACTTAAAGATGGTCTCATGTTAAGTCTCGCGCAGACGGTTGCCTTAGCGAGTCGTAATTAGGTGGCCGTGCACGGTCGACTTGGCGAAGGTCGGAGTCCGATTTACCGTCACCTTAACACACTCGGGTGCAGGCAGCCTAACAGCGGAACTTTAGTGAGGATGTCATAAGAGTGCATTTTAATTCCGGCATTTCCTACGTGACTAGGGTTGTCAAACTTTGATTTAAGTCAATTTTGCTCCGCGTCGTAATTTAGGTAATGTTTGTAAGCAGCAAAGATATTACGTATAGCCATTTTAATATAACATGTGACTAAAATGCTGCTTCAAACGACTGCATACTAATTTATCGCTTTCATTGAAGAATTCATTGCACACTAAGAATGTGTCGCAGAGAAGATATTATATTTCACTATTCCACTGCCACTTGTATCCGTCATGGATTCATTGAAAATGTTATTCACACGTAAAGATTTTCCAACAAAACGTAATATCGTAAAAACTCTAATATTACCAAGTTTAGTCGGTTCAATTGTAGTTTAATGTTGGCTATTAACGCTTATTAAAACGATTGTTTACAATGCCATACAATCAAGACAGATTACGACAGCAATATTATATATAAACGATATAGACGTAATTATCGAATTATGAACAATTAATCGATAGTACGCAAATAAAAATATTTTTTTTTTTTCAGTATTATATTTGAACAGATTTTTGTTTTAAGGTTAGCCCGTCCGCGCTCAATACATGCGCGCTGCCGAATACTAGAAACTCTATAATATTCTCTATCAAATGGTATTGTATACAGAAATATTTGTTGGCGATTTAGTACTGACGATTAATCGGATCGGATCAAGCACAGTCGAGTAGTCAAATTTAATCTGACTTATTGCATTAAACGCGATTTTCATTCCATTTCTTTGATTTTACATTTTGACAAATTTATTTTATCACTTTTTTCCACTGTATAACATAATACACGTCACGCCACTCATAATAAAGGTAAATTTTAAAAAATAAATGTAGAAAACTTGAACACTGAACAGTGCAAATATTTTTTTCAATTCCTTTTAATATAACAGTGTGATGACTGTATGCACAGACGGAATGAAGTGTATTAATTAAGGCTAAATATCTACAAGTACCTACTTCAGTATTGTCACAACCTAGTTCCAACTGCAATGCTCTAGATAAGTTTGTGAATTTTCTACATTCAAGTGTTTTTAACTGAATGCCATGACAGTTCCTTGAATAGGTATTCATTTGAATGAAATGCTATTTGTTATTCCTTAGCGGTATTAGTTTCGATACGGTTGAGATTCGAAGTCGAAGTATAGTTTTCCGAATTATCAAATCAAAGAATATAAGAATAACGAATCAGGAACTCTTTAGTCTTCTTGTTTGCCTGCTGACGATTAATGCATCTTTATTTATTTTTTGTGTAAAGGTAGCAAACGAGTATGCATTCCACCTGATGGCAAGTGGTCACTACCGCCTATGGAAATCAGTAAACATCCCAAGCACGATTAAATCAACCTAAGTTTGATCAATGACGCGTTGCTAAGCCTGAGGAATAAGATGTTCGCCTAGTTAATAAGTAAGAGAGGCGGCAACCACGCCTCTCGAAACCGAAACACAATTATTTATTTCACGGAGGTTTATGAGGGTGGCGGTGGTGGCGAAATAAACGAGTTCTACCACTTGACAAATTATTTCTAGCTTAAGATTATAACCAATATTAAAAATAAAAAAACGCGACTCAAATGCGTCTTAAATACTGTCTGTACTATACGCTGAATTGATGCCCAATATACGAGTACGTGCGATGTAGACACAAGATATACATACGAGATAGAAATGTTAAACTTTTAACACCCCTCTTATTACGTCGGGAGATTTTTTTTAAATAAACAACGTGTTCCAGAAGGAAAACCATTTACACATACATATCCATCTCCACAAGATTCAACTTGTCGCAAATAAGGAAATGAGAACATAAAGTATGTAGCTGTCAGTTCTCAGAAGCGCTTCTTAGAACTTCTTAGTTTCCAGTTCTTATCAAACACATTGTGCAGTAGACCTCTGTCTTGCAATGCTGTATTAAACTTTGAATACTGAAATAACTTTAGCCAAGTTCCACACCAAAGTACATACATATCTCTATATTATGCTCATAAGATTGTAAGATGATTGATTTTTATTGTATAACTAGCTGTAGCCGGCGTGCGTTACAAGGCCACATAAAGAATAAAGATAAAAAATAATTTATATGTGGAGTGGACTAGGAGAGTGAAAATTTTGGGGTTCAAAAAATATAAAATAAAAATTTTGACTTTTTTTTTGCTGCTTAGGTTTACCTCAATCATCTAGGGATATTAAATAATTTAAATATGCTTTACGACCTATTTTATAATACAATTAATTAATAAAAATCGGTTGATCCATTTTGGGGGAGTGCAACTGCAAGCATTGTAATAAAAGATTTTAATGTACTAGATTATTTGATACTGCTCACACTGCTGCACACATATGTAATGTCTTTTTACAATATTAGCTTTCTTTTTGAAACTTTTAAGATGCTTATGGCACTGCATCTATTTTACAAGCTTTTTTTCTATTTTAACATATTGGTATTGTGTCACAAAACACCTTGCAAATGCTAACTACTGTACAAAAATTTGTTAACAGTATTAACAATCGGCATAAGTACTTGTGGTGGTTACCGACTCATACCGACCGTAATTTCCTCATATTCATACACATACTCAAAAATGATGTAACTTTCTACTAATGGGAGAGTTATCAACATTAAAATAGCAAATAAATAATAAAATGCCCACTATTGTAAAAATGCTATGGCAACACATCTGTGATCTATCTCAAGTAGATCTTCAATCTTATCTGAGAATGCTTACATGTGCTTTTGGGTGGAGGAACCACTTATTATGGAGGTGGACTGTATGCCTGTTTACAGCAGTGGCTGTAGAACGCAAAATACATTTCAACATATGAGGTCACAAGTCATCGGAATCAATCATGGATAGAAAATGAGCATGGGATTTTTTGTTGTAAAGATATTAAATTTACATCTAGCTGTATTGGTATTTTTAAAAGTAAGGCAAAGATTATTATTAAATAATTGCTCTCGGTATTACAGTAACCAAGTCCATTCAAAACAATACTAAAAATAAGAGATTGGCTTAATGGTCACTGCCATGAGGTATGAAAAGGGTTATGTGAATAGTTTAAGAGTGATAACCATGAGAAGGATATAGCTAAATAATGACTATATAGCTATATACAGAACCTCAGAGAGAGAGAGAGATAGAGAGATCATTCACTCATATGATGAAAATGTGAATGTGTATGTTATTATCTGGGAGGACTAGGTCACTCATGGAGAATATTTATTCTTATGGTATAAAGGTAACATGCAAGCATGCTGTCCACCTTATGGTAAGTGGTCACTGCCACTCATGGACATTTATAATCAAACCATTCATATCATGTGTATGTATAGCCAGTAAATATGCCTAAAATACAAGAATTGCTTCACAGGGGATTATGAGGGTTTTGTAATCAATTCATAATTTATGTATTGTGGCGCCAGGTGGTGGAACTCATGTAGTTTGACCGGGTAAGTACCACCACCACCCTCATAATCTTCCCTGAAGCAATTTATTGTGCT
This sequence comes from Polygonus leo, assembly GCA_018250455.1. Taxonomy (NCBI): domain Eukaryota; kingdom Metazoa; phylum Arthropoda; class Insecta; order Lepidoptera; family Hesperiidae; genus Polygonus; species Polygonus leo. Next base: position 3,502 of record DWNR01003924.1, on the reverse strand, counting down.
TCGGTTTAGAGAGGCGTGGTTGCCGCGAGGCGAACACCTTAGTCTTTAAGGGTAGCAACACATCTGCACTCAACCTCAAGTACAATTTAAACGTACAAGGGGAAGTCACTAATGTCCATGGGTGCCAGTGACCACTTACTATCAGGTGGACTGCATGCTCGTTTGCTATCTTAACATGATAACAAAAATATATAACATATTTAAAAAAAAAAACCAAGAATTTATAATGCACCAACATATTACATCCAGATAAATGAAAAATGTTAATATTACAATTAATGTGTATATAAGAAAATCGAGGTATTTACATAATAATGATTATATTTACTTTGATTATAAAGTAAATAATCAACAATATTGTATATTTTTTCTACAACTTCAGTAATTACAGCCATTAACAAATTAAATTATATTGTTTTGAAACAATAAAGCAAGTACATCAACCTCATATAATATTTAATTTCATAACAAATGGTATATAAAAACACAATGATTTAGAAAAAATATGTATACCTTAGTAACTTAACGCTATTTTAATTATCCAAATGTGCTATATAAGATAGAAGTTGTATTAGGCATATTAATTACCGACTGCAGAATTAATTTGAATAAGGAGTAATTAATAAAATATGTGTTTTCACGTAACAACAAAGTGTAGTTAGCCATATTTGAATGAACACTGCTGCAGTGAATCATACCAACCGTTATTGGCATTGAGTCTAAAAGTGAAAGTCCCAATGCACTTACAGACACCAGAAGCTTGAAACATAACAATTATGTGCCCCACTTGTACAACACTTTAATACCGTTTATTGTACATGAATAAATAATAATAGGTAGGGTTCTTCAAAAAAAGACGCGAAGAGATCTCTCCTCCAAAGCCGGCGATGCGTTGGTGGTCCCTCTGGTACAGCAAATGTCCACAGGCGGCAGTGACTACTTACCATCAGGTAGCCCGTCTGCCATATTGCTGGATTTAGGTATTAAAAAGAGAAAAAAAATATATGAATTTCACTTTATAAATTTGACAAATTGATAAGACAGTCTAACAAATGAAAGAATAATTAGAGTTAATAAAAAGTGGTCACCAAGAATAATTAAATAGCAACTTGGACACATAAATATAAACATTTCATTTGCAAATCATGTTTCATGTTAGGTGTGTGGGTTTAACCGGTATACACCCCTAATGACTGACATTACTGTAATTAGTGACTTCCAAATATATGGTGAAGCAATTTCTTTAATGGTTTAGCTAATGTAAAACCTCAAAACTAAGTATTTTATGACTGTAGGACATAAACTAAGCTGGTAACCATGATACATTGAGTTGATTGTTCTCACAACTTAGGTTAACAATGTAAACTGAATATTCAACTATCTATACCAATACTCACAATTTCCTATGCATTGTAATCCATAGAAAACTGAATAATATTCCTATACTGTCTCATTTGCCTCATCATGGATGTATACAATATAAATATATCAGAATTAAATAAATCACTTGTCAAAATGCTACACCATTGCACACTAGATTTTAAATAAAACTTCACTCGACACTCTATAACTTAAACTTAACCTTATGAGATAAATTTATGTAACATGAATGAAATTACAACTTTTAAAATACAAACACAAAACAATGTTGTGTAAGCATTGAATCAAACAAGAAGCTATATTTACATTGGACACAAATCATACTGTAGGTATGTCTGTATTGGAGATAAGCAAGTTCTGTTTTAATAAGAAATGTTATCAAGGGTATTGTATGTGATACAAGATGTTTACAGTTGTGATTCACTAAGTCAATAATAATAATATGATTTAAACATTCATCCCTTTGGTTTTTTATTGATTGAGTATGTATATAATTTTCTTTTGCATACAGCTTATTCAATTCTGTAATGTTAACATGTGTTTTTGTATTGTATATCAGTTACAAGCCAACCACAATTTATAGATGAAGCCTTAAGAGTGATTTACAAAGAGTGGGTGTTAGATCTGGTTTAAATATTAGTGCTGCAACAGTAGTTGTGAGTTAGCAATAGTATAAGTATATTATAATCCAGTAATGCTATTGTTAAACTAGTATCCTTCACTTGTTAATTAGGTTATGATGTGCAAAATCATTGGAATGTACAGAAATGTAGTGGCATAAAAAGTAAGTACATTACTTAGAATCTCCTTTTTTAATGTATCTAAAGGAGACCATTTGTTTCTTTTTATTTATTGTGTGTATATGACTTAGGAATAAGAAATATGTATATATTACATTAAGATATATGTAAGTAACAAGCACAACTAATAATAATGTTTACTTGGTAAGTAAGTATTATTGATATTATGTACAATGCATTTTTACAGAATATACAAGTGTACCTTCACGTTTAGATACTCTGTAACCCTTTTATTATATACTGGTATATGTATAATATAATATGTAGGTCAGAACCATGCCATTTGGCACTCAACTACTCTCTGCCTACCCCGTTAGGGATTTGGCGTGAAGATGTGTGTGTGTGTGTGTGTGTGGTATATGTATAATAGTAGTATGCATGTATAGCATAGTATGAATGTTTATGAATAGTATGAATTTCTAGGAAACAGAACATCAATAAATAAGATATACTGCAAAGTAAAACATCCAGTAAGGTTACCCTACAAAAGAGTTAATTAAAATTGGTTGATATTGACCTCACAAAGTTTAGTAGGAAGTAGAACATTTTTACCATCCAAAATATTTGTATTTAACAATTATTTAATATCCTTTGTGAAGCAGGAAATACAATTATTGAACTGACTTTATAATTTCATTCAATGATATCAACTTTTTACATTTTAATGGGAAATTATTATTGTACACATGTGATATTTTTGTATGAACATAAACATTTATATATTCATAGTCATAATGTGTAAAGTACCTAATATTTTTTTCATATTTAATTTTTATTATTCCCTATACCTTATGCATGTGTAAAATAAGCATTTAGAAATAGTGTTGCACTTTAAGAATTAGAGACAGAATTACTGATATTAGTATAGCTATATACTAGAGTTAAGTAGTATTTTATTAATAGTATTATTTTTAAATGCCTTATATGTACAGTTGCAATCTTGTTTAAGATGCCACAGTTTAACTTTATATTTTACAAATGTGTGTTTTTTCGGAAGTCTTTCACACCTTAACTACCAAATCAATCTATATAACATTTATACACACATTATCAAGGGTACAGGAAAAGACCACTGTTCCCGAAGGATGGAAAAGTATCACTTTTTATACTTATTACTTTTATACACTTAACTTTTATTTTAATAAAAACTAAAGTTGTTGTATTTTGTTTTGTTTAGCTTGTAAGTTGTATATAATATAAATAAATTATATACTTCCATATAAGTAATTAAGACATACAATACTAATGTATAAGTGTAGTCTAATTGTAGCCTAAACAACCCAACTGTTAGCTTTGTGTGTAGTTAGAGCAGGCAAATACAC
>DWNR01003923.1:0-11339 GCA_018250455.1 Polygonus leo | reverse complement strand
TTATGTTTAAGGATGGTCTTTGTTGGGCATTTCTATTTTTAAAGGTCATAAATTTAGTTTTATCTATGTTAATTTTAAGGTTATTGTTATCTAACCAATTAATTAATGATATTAATGCATTATTTATTTCGAGTTCAGATTGTTCATGATTATCATTGATAAATATAGCTGTACTATCATCTGCAAAAAGTATCATTGGTTGCTTTATGGTTTTGGGGAAGTCATTAATATATATTAGAAAGAGTAATGGACCCAATATACTACCTTGAGGTACCCATATGAAACTCGTCTAGTCTGTGATTGGTATTTTACTTCCGTCCTGGTCTGACGGCATAGTCTTATTATTTCTGTTACCTGGGTCCTATCAGTTAAGTACGATTTTAATTATTTTAATGCATTATCTCTTACACCATATTTTTCTAATTTGTATATTAATAGGTTGTGGTCAACATAGTCAAACGCCCGTATCATATCCATGTATAAAGCGGAAACTGTTTTTTTACTATCTAAATTTATCATTACTTTTTGGAAAAAAATTGAAATTGCTATATTAATGGATTTCTTTTTCCTAAATCCCATTTGTTCCATAGCAACCAACAAAACGTTGCTTATATTTACAGACTGCTATATTTACAGGCATAAATTTGAAAAAATATTGATTGAAATTTTATATTACTGTTGATCACTGTAGGTACGATTCGAGAAATCTTTCAAATCTCTGCTCTCACTCTACAAAAGTGAATGACATTTAAACTTTTCTTTTTTGTAAATTACACAAACTACATTATTGCTGCACATATGATTGCTGAAGTTCTTTGGCAGTAATTTAAATATTTTAAATGCAAAGTAGACAAAAGTTGCTTATTTTGTATTTCATTAAAATAAAAAATCTAAAACAACTAATATGTTTAAATCTCACGTAATTCATGTACAAAAATATGGGAAAAAACTGATAAACAATTCTGACAGTAACAACGCTAAATAATATGCTTAATGGTGCATTTATACTACACAACTATTCTACTACACAACTTATCATACAAGTAGTGACATTTCTTTTAACTGAAATACACAGGAATTCCGTCGTTAGGGATGAACATTGTATAGAGCATATATAAAATATAAAATAAGTGTATATATAAAGAAATTTAAATACATATTTTAAATATTAGAAAAACATGCACTGTTGAACACATATAGTAAAAAAATACTAAATAATTTTACTCGCTTCTCTTTTCTCTTGCGATATGAAGCGAATTCCTTATCTATAGATTATAAATAGGTTTGTTTTTTAGTTTAAGCATGTTTCTTTATAGATTGATCTCAATACAACCGAAAATATTTTAATGTGTAATTTTCAATGTTATGTAATTTAAATATCTGTCTTTTAAATTGGCTACTAATTGCAAATCTTAGCACCTATGTCACAGCTGCATCTGAATTATAAATACTACTTACATTAGAACAAAAAGGTAAGAATGAAGATTTTTCTCATCCCATCCAGACACGATAATATTGTTACTAGCCCTGACGTTGACAAAGGAATGCGTAATATGTCAACGCCTTATCACCCTTTAAATCAAAATAAGACATCACAGAAGTGTATCCTGTCAAATAAAATAATCATCTCAATTGGTTCTCAATAGGACGAGATAGGTACTGCGTAACATAAAAACAATAGGTAAGAAAATTAATCAGTCCTTTTTCTAAAAGCTGATTAATAGATAGATAAAATATAGATATATAAAAGTGATCTAGGTAGTAACGGCTTGCAAATTAGGTTAGGCAGAAAGCAGCAGTTTCCATCATAACGTAATTTTCAGTACTGTCTCCAAAATCCTAACTGTACTTTATTTATTTATTTTGTAACCACCCTACTAGCCCCATACATTCCTATGCAAGACGAGTCACAATGTGGGTGGCCTACTATCTAAATATAATTGTGACGTTCAGATTAGATCAATAAATCATTGGCGAAATCACTTCCATTTCTTTCTAAAGGTTAATGGAACGCTTTTTGAATTTGGCAACATAACGTTATTTGGTTTACGTTTAGTGTAAAGTGGTTAAACGTGTTTGTGTGTCGAAGATAGGTTGTTTTCAAAGTGTTTTCTATGTGCTACTAGTTTGTGTCCAATTATAGGTTAGTGGTAACATTTAGGAGTTCAAACAATTGAATCCGAAAATCAAATTCACTCACTGCTTCTTAAAGTCACGCCCGTAATAAAAAAAACATTATTATTTGCTTTTCAGTGAAGGGATGTATCGTTAAGAAGCTATAAAGCTTTTTAGTTCATCAATTTGCCAACACGGTGATGAAGCCTAAATTCTTTCTAGTATGAGAGGAAACCCGTGAATAGTGAGTGTTCATTGAGACAATAATGTTTGTGAGGATGCGGTTTCCTTCAAATGTTTGAAGAATATTCATATTGATAAAACTTTTATTAGTCAGGTGAATAAGACTATAAGTTATAAGTGTGTCTCATAACTTTTATAAATGTTTATGTATGCTCTTTAAATAATTTAATTTTGTCTTCGATCTCATTACAACCATGCAGCTTATGATGAGATATATTTCTCTACAAAAACGATATTGCTTACATTATAAAAATTAAAGCCATATACATAAAAATCAATCAAATACTTTAAAGAGAGTATCCATATTATAGTTAGAGACAGGCCTAAAAAAATATGCTGTGTTACATTGATTTCTTTCTATTTTACAAATATAATAAAAATGTATTCATATCATCATAATAAATCAACAAGTGTTATAGTTTGGTATATGAGTTGAATTACCCTTTCTCCAATAAACCGAATACTGTCTCAGTCATACACCTCATGAGAGGTAGGTAGCAGGTAGATACTCTATCTAGTACTAGAGAGAAATAAACAATTCTTTACAATTATTTTGCCAACAAGGAAAATAAGAACGCTTGAAAGAAAGTGCTATGCGAGGCGTGAACAAGATCAATAATTTATAGCACAATGAAAACACAATTCATTATTATGAACGCCAATTAATTCGGAGGCATGCTATGCGAATAAAACACTTTCATATTGAATGGATTAAATACCGATGCCGTAAGATTTAAGATACAGTGAACAATATGGTGTTCAACGAAAAAAGAAATAACTAAAATTATAAATTTACGGTAATTAAATACCTATAGCACTCTATCATATGATATGCACAACGTGGACACGAGGTGTCAAGAGTCTCCGAAATCGGCATGTTTATATGAGGAGACTTATGAAAGTAGAAGAAGCTAGGCAAGTATGCCAGAACGTCTGCTGCTGTGCTGTTTGGCACTCAATACTCTCTGCTTACCCCGTTAGGGATTTGGCGTGAAGATGTGTGTGTGTATGTGGTCTCGTGTTCATGAACATGAACATCATGTAATCGGATGGATCCATCCAGACATATAAAAAAACAAACCGCTTATCATGAGTACCCGTTACATAAAAAAAATAAAAATGTACGCGATGATATTAGTCTAAAATCATCATGTTATGGAAACTTGGTACACATTATATGTTTGTTTTAAAATTTACATATCTAACTTAACAATATGTTGCTTGCTAAAAGTATTGGATTTTTTTCTGGGGTTTTTGAATTATCAGTATTGTAAAACTGCAATATTGTTGCGGCGCTTCCTTTGTAGCTATAAAGGCCACCATTCCATCAATTTTGAAAATGTCAATGCTTTTATATTACAGCCTTCAACGTCAAATTGCGAGTGCTTTGACGTTAAGTAAGAACTTTGCTCTCGTATTGAATTGGCTGCATTATAATTTGATACGCAATTTGTTTATTTCACCTTGACTTCTCAAATCCATTATAAATTCGCAAGCTGCCAATTATTGCTCTTAGTTATCGAGTAGTTACTTATTAATGATTACATCAGAAATAGTGCTATTACGTGCCATAGGTATCAAAAGTGTACCTCTTGCCCTTTTTATAACATTAAAAAACTTCTACCAAAGAAAGAGGGTCAGTAATGATGAATCAGTTTAAACCAAATACAATAGTCAAATGATTAGAAATAAAGAAATAGGTATTATGGTGGTGACGACCACTTGTCACCAAGTGGCGTTTCCGCCTTATCGCTAGGTTTAGAAGTAAAAAATCTCGTAAATATACTTTGTATATATAAGTAATATATAAGTAAAAATATTATTGTACGTATAAAATACACATCAAACAAATCCACACACTTCTACGCGCTACAGTATAAAGTGATATTCTAGATATACGACGGAAACAGGTGTGACGGTGGTACGACCGCCAAACGAAGACTACTACCACCATTAAATATTTATACACGTGACAAGCCGTTAATCTGTCACTTTCAAACTAAATCCAATGCGAATAAGGTTCGCCAAACAGGTTACGTGGTACTGCAAAGTTCACATAACTATCCAGGGGCGGATTAAGCACGTAGTAAGAGTAGTAAATGTTAAGGGCCCCTCGCATTTGGGGGCCCCACGCATCAAAGCTTGATGTTAAACAAATTCAATTTAGGTCGGTGAAAATAAGAAATTTAAGAATAGGATTCGTTCGTTTACCGCTTTAAACTTAAGAAGCTATGGCAAATCAAGAAATGTCAGTTAGGAATTTAGTATTGAAGATTTTTTTACCAGTAAACCCGTTTTTTAAACTTAAACCCTATTTTAAATCAAGGGCCCCGAATTTACTACAGGCCCCGCGCTAGCTCAATCCGGCACGGCAGCTATCGTATTATAGTAGCTAAGTATTAATATTTATTACCGACAGTAACGGTAAGGTTCGCGTTGCCAATTGAATGAGTAATGAGTACAGGCAAGCCCTGAATTAACTCCACCCACTTTACACGACTCCTCCCCTTTCCTCCCCCTGTTTAGATACATAAGCAGAATAAACAGTAAATGTCTTTAAAACTTGAACTTAACATTCTTAGGAAATGAGCGTGGCAAAATATAACTACAGTGATCATGTATTTATAGCTCATTAGAAGGTATTTCTTGTGTTTTTCAGTGATTAAAATATGCCGAGGGAACGTCGGGACTTTCAAAACATCACGTTGCAGCCTTTCGAACTTGATCAGAGCGCTATTTTCCAAATCCAGCAAAGATCCATATCCAGCAATTGGTAAAACTTAGAATGTTTTGTTTCAACTTAAACGTTAAAAATGACATTAACTATCGTCATTGTATAAAAAGCGTTGTTTCAGAAAATGTCTCCTTGACTTAATATTAAAGTAACATTAACAATGTGTTAGCATAATCGTTATTTTTTAACGTACGTATACTACGTTAACCAACAGTTTGAAACAACCCGTTTAATAGTTTTATGGTGATCCACTAATCGTATTTAAATAACAAAAATGAAAACCAATTAATTATTCTATAAATATAGACCAAGTTTACACGAATAGAATAACTGAAGACAGTAATGTTTATGTATGTTTGTGTACGCCACATGTGACTTACAATAAAATCATTAATCAGTTTCAATTAATACGTTCGTAATTGGACATATGCTCGTCAGGTAATGGAAACGATCCTTGTGCTCGCTAGCGCCATGCTTGCCTCGTGAAAAAATACGTAGTACAACCATAAAACACCTGAAACATTGTACGGGACAAAAAGTTGATTGCAGGAAATGCTTCGCATCGCGAGTATGGGTGATCGTAATTTAATGGCTGGTGTACTCGGAAACAAGCGCATTATTTTATTAATTAAGCCACTTCCAGAAAACGATGTGTGTGGCTTTAGATGCGGCGAGCGTTGCAGTTTTGTGGCGAAACGATAGCGAAGAGCTCGCGGTAGGTTTTGTCTAGAAATTATATTAAGACCTAATGTTCGCTTATCGTCATATTTTGGGATAGGTGACAGTTTCGTTGAGAGTAAATGTACTTATACGTTGAGGGTAAATATTTTTTGTGATTTAATATTCATGTATTGGACGAAAATCGCTTTTTAGTATTACGTATAAAATTGAATTACACCGAAAGGAAAAAAACATATTTTAAATAATTCGACGGCTTCAAAAAAAGAGAAGATTCTATGTTCACTAATATATTTGGGTACTGTGGACCTATTCTGAAAGTTTATTATATATTTGAAGGACTACACTTCCGAGTTGGACCCATTTTCACCACGTCAAGGTGGTGAAAATCTCAGGGAATTCGAAGAAATTTCTTAAAATATAACAAATTCGAACGTTTGCGCGTAGGCAATATTTCGATAAAACGTAACATTTTTGAGTGAACCTAGGAGTTCGATAATACTGAAGTTCAAACTCCCGGGTAATTCACCACACATTCAAAAAACCAACAAGAATTCCATTATTATGATAAAAAATAATTGAATTATAATTTTCAAATCGGTGGTATATGTGCGCCGTACCTATGCCAATTTTAGCGTTTTTTTTTCCCGAACTTTCTTTTTGATAAGCAGTCGCGACGGATAAGAATATAAACCAATAAGTTTCCGTACTATCCTTGGTTTATTCAAAATATGTCACAAACTTCGAAGGACTAAGATGGTTGCCACTTTTGGCCCGCAAACACAACTTTTCGACCAAATCACAAATTGCTAACTATTGCACATTCACACTCGATGTGTGTAATCCGCCAAGATAAAGTGCATCGCTTCTGCATTTTTCAACTACTGCAGGTTTGGCAGAAATAATGCCTTTTAATGTTTACTATAGTTATTCACTCACGTATTGTTCCTTAATTATCTATGACATACAATTAAACACACTTCTTTATATGAAATAATTTTATCCTGAAATATTTTTAAACGAACCATAAATCGATCTAACAAACCATAGATCTCCGTCCGGACGACCTTAGCAGCACATTCTATGAAAATTTCAAACCTTATCAGGTCCGAGAGATACATGTCTAACAGTTAAATATACATACAAACGGACGAACAGCGGAGTGCTAGTAACAGGATCCCGTTGACACCCTTTTGGATATCGAACCCGTTAAAATAACTTACTTGGACTGTATACAAAGTGAAATTTATTCATTTAAGAAACGCCTGCGTGAAAAGATAAATAAGCCGAAACACAAATGATTGTCGACAATTAAAACCTTAACTTGTCGCCGACTGCTTAAAACGTGTCCATACTGAATTAATTCGCAAGTTCCCATTATATAGGGTAAATCAACTAGTAACTGGTCAGTTAATCACTTGGCGTAGTTTAAATTATCACGATTACAAATGAATGAAAGGTAAATAAACATTATATACTTATAACAACTCCTCGGGATTTTTTTTACAATAGGCCATCAAGATCAATAACTATAATAATATAAATTAGCAAATAAAGTAACTGCTGACAGAGCAATATGACAAGAATGGATGTGTTTTTCAAAACGATTTTTTACTGTAGATAGTTGTAGATAGTTGATAGCTTGCAATCTACCTGATGTTAAGGCGTCACTGTCGCCTATGGGCATTTGGGCCAATTAACCCCCTGAATGCCAGAACCGTACCTTAGGTTAACAATAGATGCCTCACTATTCTTGAGTAAGAAGTTCGTGTCTAACTAATGCCAGCAACCACTCTCTCAAAAACTGAAACTGGTGTACTTTATAGAAATTCATTAAAGTTTTATCTGCTGTAATTATTTAAGCATAAGTAATTAGTGGAAACTTTGCTGATTTATGTATATTAGTTACTGTACTTTGTGGTCTGTATAATTTCATTGTATGTTTCCCAAATATAGATAAATAAATAAATAAATAAATAAAGTAACTAAAGTGGCCAGTTGTACCAATTTTACCCCTACACAACTCTGGAAACAGTTCACTCACCGCATACATATTTATTTGCATCAAAGTAAATAAGAAAATAAGCAAGCGGACGGAATTATAAATCCAGTTCTCATCTCGAAGCTGTCGGCAGATCTGTGACAGATATCACACGCATCAGGAAATGAGCTGGATATACCTGCTTTGAATAAAAAACTGCATATAATATGTATGTACGCTTTTTACGCAATATTTTATAATGTTGACGAGACTGGATAATAATCATAGAATATGTTCATCATCATCATCAATATCGTGAATTAGAGCTTGGCAGGAATAAATGTAAAACTTCGACAGTCACGACGCTTTTGATATAATATGTATGTATCTCTTTTAATTAGAAGTCGGAATAGGTAAGTGCTCCTTAAATTTCAAATCATTACAAAATGTAATAATAATGTTTTCTCTTCTGTCAAGAGTCTCCGAAATCGGCGTGTTTGTATGAGGAGAGTTAGGAAAGTGGAAGAAGCTAGGCAAGTATGTCAGAACCGTGCCAATTGGCACTCGATACTCGCTGCCTACCCCGTTAGGGATTTGGCGTGAAGATGTGTGTGTGTGTGTTCTTCTGTAATCTTTTGTTGTAAATAACAATTGAAATTCAATCTAAACAAATTTGTATTAAACCTAAAATGTAACAACTTCAAACATTTCTTGAGGTACTAACTAACCAAACTATAATTCAGACCTTCGTAATCGAATTTTTTAGATAGTCAGCGTTAAGGCGTTAAAATGTAACAAAGACACAAAAAATAGTATAAGTTAAGATTTTTACTATTAATTACATTACTCTGAATATTAATGTGAACGTAATACACAAGTATGAACAAAACGAAAATTAAATGAAACTATGATAAATGAACTACCTCCGTCCGATTCATCCATGTTATTATATTAATATTGATGTGTATTTATTAAAGTTAATGATGCCATAAACAAGCATGATCACCGGATGCAACGTTTGAGAGATTGTCGATGGCAACATAAATGCGGTGGACAGTTTTAGATCTTACTTCTTCAATATAATAACATTTATCCTTATTCCGGTCTTATAAATATCAAATTATATTTCTTTTTTTTTTTTTTTTGAAAAGCCATTTTTTTGAAAGTCAGTTCTAAAATGTTTATATTTTCATATGACGTATAACTGGACGAAGAATTTAACAAACGGACATGCTGTGGCATATGCATGTTACTTGTCTGAAATTAAACCTCGAATTAGACCGTACTAGTGATCTCCACTCCTGTAAAAGGAAGTTCAAAAGTGTAAAATTATGATATACGTCATGTACAATTATATATGTACCTATTTATGTCCCTATGTAAAATTGAATCGTACCTAAGGTTGACTACTAATGCGTTGCTACCTTAGGACTTATGTTCGTCTCATGTGTTAGTATAAACGGTAACCACGCCTCTCTAAACCGAAACACAAGAATTGCATCACGGAAGATAATGAGGGTGGCGGTACCGCCCCGGTCGAACTACGATATATTATATTACACGTTACATACGAGAACATTTTAATGATGAGATAAATATATGCAAATTAGGACTACTTCCCGTCGGACGAAACAGAATATAACAAATTCAATTCATCTTAATTCTTTACTTGGCAAAAAGTGTCAACTAACTATAAAAAAGTCTTAATTTAATTACATTTTGATTAGGCTTTGAACTCGGATTCATGGTGTGGGAGGTCGGATTTTTAATCATTGGTCTATCATTGCTAATCGTATGCTTAATCAACCTGAATGATTACACGAAAACTAAAATTACTACATGTCAACACGAAAGGATTAACGAGATATTAATGTTAAGTGCTTAACGCATTAAATTCGAGCACATTACGGAGCAGCTTCTTTACGCAATGTATAAATGTGTTTAGTGTCGAGTAAATAACATTATAATTATTGGGTATACGTGATGTGATGTTAAGATAAAAAGGTGCAAAGATTTCTCGCGACTTTGATGTAAAGAAGTCCGTTGAAACCAAACGATTTATCGATTTTATCCACAAAAGTCGGTTAAAACACCGAAACGAGTGTAATTAATTTTTACGACAATTTTATTGCTTCACTTTTTAGGGCGTGGAATTCTTATTTTTGGTTCAATTTAATATGCAGTGATTATAATAATTTAAATTATTGTAATTAAGGTTTTGTTAATAGAAACGAAAGTGAAATAAATGGCTTAACACATTTTGGAGGCTGGCTAATAAAAGGTAATGGGATAAAAGTGAAACATACTGCAGTTATTTTTAGAGTACTTATAATAAGTAATCATAATACGGATATCCGTATCATAATTACATTTTATCCGTCTGATAATCTGTATACATTCCACAGCTATTTATTTAGAGACTATATGTATTAAGACGCCCACTATTGGCCGATTATTTTAACACGTGCATCAATTTTTAATATTATAGTGATTTTCAAGACATCTTGATAAGTATTTGTAGCATGAAAACCGTAGTAGCCCAATTGTGTTACTACGACGACAAGTTACTACGACGCAGTTTGACAGATTAACTTACCACCACATCAAAGTGTGCAGAATTGGCCCTACTTCAGGCTGTCGCATAACTTTTGCGCGGGAACCCTCCACTAAACTACATATAAAACAACATCGGAATTGGTTACAATGCCATCTACTGGCACGGAACTCTTCGTGTACGAGACTCACACTTAGTCGATTGTTTAAGAAGTGTATTAAATTCTAAAATAAAAGTAATATTTTAGATAAACTGATAAATATTTACCTTAAATCTCTAGTGGCCTAAATATGTGAGTTACTGCGACGCACTTGACAGTTTAAAGACAGACAAAAAAATCATCGCATCGAAGTGTGCAGAATTGGTCCACAACTCAGCGAGCCGCGGTCTGTCATCAATGCGCGACTGTCACAAAAATGTTGTGGAACAGACATCCAATGAGCTATTTATTGTCTATAGCCTAATCACGTGCAATATAATGCCTATATTAGATATGTTATGTAACAACTGCTACTTAATATTACTATATTATTTAAGTATACATTGAAACAATGATAGCTTTGTAGTAATACACTTTACATTGAAAACTTCACATTAGAAGTCGAATGATTCATATTAATATCCGTGTTACAATTAAATATCTTACTTAATAGAAAGAGATCAGGAATTGTCACGAAATCTTTCATGATCTAGATTTTTCAATAATTTTACAGAGTTACATAATATCCTCGAATATAATAAAAGTTAACTAATCCCATTTGTCCAGCAGTGCGAATTATTGGCTAAATGGAAGAATGTCTCAACGATCATTGCGGCCCCTGCCCAGTTTTAATCTAGAAAACTGATTGTTATAATGATGGAAACATTTATTTTCCAACTTTATAGATTCGGTATGCCTAAAATTAAGACTTGGATTCTTAGATATTGGTAAGTATTTTCACACACAGATTCAACACTCTCGTGGCATTGTGTAAGTTACTATTGCTATTTGATAAGGAAGCATTTTGGACACTGTAACTTACGACAGAGAAATG
>DWNR01003922.1:0-11341 GCA_018250455.1 Polygonus leo | reverse complement strand
AATTTGGTACAGGGGTTCCCTGCATGATGTAAGTGGGCACTAAGAAAGGATTTTTCGAAATTCTATCCCTAAGGGGTTTTCGAGTTCTATGCTGATGAAGTTGCTGGCAAAAGCTAGTACATATATGAATTGGTTGTCGCGCTAGATGGAAAAAAGATACCGTGGTCTATGTTTGTTATATTTTGGTAACAAGCAGAATAGGTCTCTGTCAAACCAAAAGTTTCAAAACACTCTTAGGGAGTGCAATTATCATTTATTTATTTTGTTATTGGTTGACTATTATTATGGCCGGCGTGCGCGTTTGCAATTAATCTATTAGATAGATAGAGGTAATGTCAGATGTATTATTATCCCACCCACTTGGTTAAAGGGATCTTTGAAGTAAAACCCATTAAACGTTTTTAGCTTGTCCATCCGCTCACCACTTTTTATTTAACTTAGCGGTCAATAGCAACAGGTTACAATAATGCAACTGTTTAAAACCGGTACGGGGAACTTCACAAAATGCTACTTCCCAGAAAGTCCTTTTGTGTTAGCTCAACTCGTTTGGGAGTAAACACGCGATGTAGGTACGGATGTCCTGAGTGGTTTACTCATTATATCATCCCGCTCGAGATGAAGCGGGAAGGAAGCTACATAAGGCGGGATCATGCTCTATCTAGTCAGGAAGTCAGTAGCGCCTACTCAGTTACGTAAGAGTATAAGCCAGGATGAGTTCAAGTCGAGTGGATAGTTATTATTTTGCTTAAGACATGTTTACACGTGAGGTGGTCTCGAGTCAGAAAAACAGATAACGTTCGCTGACGTATCGCACACACGCGAACACCGTTCCTGTATGCTAGTCATTTGTTGCACTTATTTTGTCAACGTATCTTAATCGCAGTGTTTGTTTTATAAGCTCCGGTCTACGATAACGATTTACACGATGTTTTGTCAACATGTAACCTACTTGAATCTATTTCTCTAGCAATTGCGTTGGAATTGCGGTATTTAAAATGGCGACCTGAAAATATAATTTCGTAAAACAATTTTATCAATTATGTAATTAACATTACCATGTTACATGTTATCGTTACGCTTCAACTGTGATCGTCAGTCAGTTTTGTTTTGTAAAAAAAAATGCAAATTAGTAACAAATTTATCTCTTAATTCCTTGAACTTAAAATGTACGATAGATATCAACTTACCCACAATTCTTATCTCGATTCCGTTTATGAGTTATTTATGATATTAATTCAGCATTAAACTCCGGCCCCGATTGTATTAATAAGAATAATTTTATCCTATGCATTATGTATTAATCCGTCTCGCTTGATTACTTACTTGCGAATTAGCATAACAATAGAGACAGAGGTTGGAGGTCGCATGGTTGCCCTTAGAAGTGCAATGTGTACGGCAATGTAATTCGTCGTATAGGTCGTACTGTCTCGGTGAACAATGCCCAACCCATGTGGATTATGAGCTTGTTTACTAGCGACGTCTGCGAAATTCATTCCCATGTCATACAACCATAATTTGCTTTGCAATACTAACAATATGAATGCCTAATAACCCGTTCCGGTTCGCTAGGATTTCGGTCGGACAGCCACGGCGCCCATAATGTATAGAAATCGAATGTTTATGCTAATAGACGATGATAACGTTCATTCGTTACAAGAATGAGGTACAACTATAAATTCGATGCTGACAGTAAATATCCGATTTCACATAGTTTTGTCGACTGCTGATTGTCCGCTGTGTGATTATGCAAGTCGTTTTAAATCAATCTAAAAACTATTATTGCCCCACAATGAGTAGGATTATGCCCAAATCTACATTCTGCCTAAATGTGAATTGGTACACTTTAAACTTTGAGAGTACGGGATCTGTGTTTATAATTATTTTGTAATGAATCTGAAAAAAAGACGAATACGTGATTCGAAACAATACATTCGTAATTGAAAGAAATTCGTACCACTTAACTTTCACTGCATGTACAAAATTAAATCGAATCAGTCATCAATCAAAATCTAGTGTTACTAAAACTATTTGATATAATAAATCACCGACTTGACTTTACGTCTTGTAGGTTATTGTCTGTTGTGATTGTGCAATATGTTTTAATATAGAGCCATAGTATGGAGCTCCTTGACCGAATTTTAACGTATAAACTGAAGCACATGACGCCGTGTATGTTCAGTTCACCTCTCGTACGTATCGAATATCCCATGAAATGCGCTTTGCCGTATGGGCCATATGCACGACAGATGCGTTGGGCCCGACGTGGCCCGACTTTGTTGAGCGTTTTACTTTCGCGAAACTAGTTCAGTCTTACTCAGTCGCAATGCTTGTTAAGATAACACGGGGGTTTTGTATACAGCTTTCATTTTCTATAGTCTCATATTTCTGTGTGCATTCGTACTCGTGGTTTGCAAAATTGTGAGAAATATCCTTTGCCTTTCATTTGAAAATACCGCATTTTCGCAATATTAATTTGAATGTGCAATCGATATTTATATGGTTTTTTAAAATCCCCCTTATTATCCATTACAATGTTCTTACGACATTATGTCATGGAAAAATCCGCAAAAAATATGTAAATACATACTAAGACCTGCGGTTAAGAATGTTTTCTTAGAGATGTTTTCTTTGGCGTGCAGATGTGTGTCTATAACACACACATCTGCACGCCAAATCCCTAACGGGGTAGGCAGAGAGTATTGAATGCCAAATGGTACGTTCTAGGTTTTCTTAGAGATTTCTTTTAAGTAGGTATTTATTGACTCTACCTACAACTTATTTCTTATTATTTATTTCCTCTTTGATAACTCCTTAAATAAAGTTGAAATCGATTTTAATTTCGAATATAATTTTCTAGAATTTTTATCAGTATTGCGTCAAGCGAGGATCTTCTTGTGGATTGTCTTAATAATAATAAATACCACGCACAAGCGAATATAAAATAATTTATATTATATAACAGCTATTAAAATAGCGTCATGTTAATGGCAAATAAAGATACTAGAATAAAATAATCATACGTATTAATATAAAATACATCTGCCCTCTTCGAGGACACGTGCGATTCTCATGTCATTCCAATTAGATCATCATTGTCCTATATGCGTCTTATTTTATTTGCAAAGATTTATACGCAATTATCGGAATATGTGTGTAGCATATATGAATATTATTTATTTAAATACATTCCATTACCAGTTTCGTGGTTTGATAATCAATGAATCCCAACAATGATTCTCAACGGTTATCTTTTAGCGATTGATTTATTTGCCTAATCCTTTTTGTATCCAAAGCGTGGCAGTTATTTTTATGTGATGTTTAACATGATCTTTTTTGAATGAATTAGTAATTTCCAACTACAACCGTGTGTCATCGACTTAAACATGCGAATTCTTAACGGTTTGAGCAACGATTTTAGATACGTTATATTAAAATAGTACCACTATACACGTGTTCCAATCTTTGCGTTTTTATAGCATAAGTTAAATGCCAAAGATAATAATAATATCATTAATTAGCATTTATAATTCGAAGAATGAATGGTTTAATGACTGAATCAGAATTTAAATCTAAGAAATAACAGAATTAACTTATAACTACATAAGTTATTTTTCGGTATCCAATAGTAGCATTAACAGTTGGTAAAAGTAGATTTTACTTCTATTATCAATTACTTACGATATGGGGAAATTAATATAAGGTCTTGTTTCCATGCAAGGAAAATATCTTTCCGATGGAGATAAGCCTACAAACGAACTCAAAATAATTTATTTATTACACGCACTAGTAGCAACGAACTTATAGTAACTAATAGTTCTCGTGATAATATGAGTTATTAGTATCGTTAATATCACTTTGATTGATCAACTAGCTCTCGAGGCTATTGGCTACATAGATGGTAGAATTATTAGTAATTTAAAAAAAAATCAATAAATGACTAACAATAGATGGTATTGTTAGTCATTTATGGAAACTTTTTGTGTTGTACGTATGATTAACGGTTCAAAAAAGCGTTTAATTAAAACCATGTGTGGAGCTCTACTTCACGAAGGAAGGTCGTTGAGCTATTCGGCACCTGACTATGGTAGTAACAAAACGAAAAAGTGAACGTATAGGAACCTATGTTGCATAAAACGTGTTAACTACTTTCTAATCAGAGTAGCTACATACTCGTGAATGATAAAATGCTTCAGTTTTGATGTTTTCGAACAAAACTGCGCACAGTATCGACTGATCCGTAAAGAACTTTGAATAGAATTGAGTGTCTTTATCGTATATCTCGCATAGAAGTGTTATCTACGCCTTATCTCGATTACTCATGTGCTGCATATAAAACTATAAAACACAGTGTTATTACGTTTTGCTAATTTTGGTTTGCTTATCAATTTTTGAGCGTTTTACGTACAAACGTTTATGGACAATTTATATGGAAATAATAATAAAAGTCATGTTACGTTATTTACCATGTAATAACTATAACCTAATTTATATTACTGGGTATCAATTAGTGCGTGAATAATATAATACTTTTTATACTATACTGGGCCAATGTAATATTACTATCTTAAAAGGAGGTATTTTGCAACAATATCATTGTCATTTTAATACGACAGTAGTTAAGAACCGTGACGGCTCGTAGTATTACAAGGCTGTCAAATATAAGTAATATTTCGACTATTACGTATTTAAACAATTATAGCAACAAACAAATCGTATATGTACACTGGCTTACAACATATAATGTCTAATTCATAAGTATATTAAAAAAACTTGCCAATGAATATAGCTACTGTACTAGCGGTTTTTAATATCTATACGTTTTTCTAATTATATTACTTATCATCCCAAACACATAACGTCTTGTCTTTAGCTAGAACTTAACGGGAATGTAAGGATACCTACGATATACGTTTCAGCGAACACAATGCAAAAAGTACAATACGTATTCAGTCTAGGTTATAACGGAACGCGAACTGATAAAAAACTCAAGCATTGTTCGAAGAACCGAAGCATATATGTCATATAAATGGTAGTACTATTATAGGAGTGTGTGGTAGTCGATAAGTAGGTTATTTTTTACCATCACTTTAATTACATGTTGAGTAGTCGACATCGTAAGGTTTGTTAGATAAGCCTAGCAAACTATGACCACTAAGAAAATCTCTCGCTCTCGCACATAAAACGCTAACCCTCAGGAAGTTGGATCGTCGAAGTTAAGGCAATATTTAGCCTAGAATTTAAACCTAGACTCGTGTCACCTAAATGTCACCAGATCCGTGTTCTTGTCAGAACATAGGGTTAATACTTAAAACAGAATAGACATATGTACATCTATATCTATTCTATACTAATATTATAAATGTGAATGTAAATTTGTTTGTTACAGTTTCACGCCAAAACTACTGAAGTAATTGTAATGCAATTTGGTACACTAATGGAGTGAACCTTAGAAAAGAACAAAGGGTAGTTTAGATCGCTAAAAATAAGCTTAAAGGGGTTGAAATAAGGGATGAAAATTTGTAAAAAGTTTTGTCATTGTCAAAGATAAAAACATGAAACTTTGTATTGAGGCATTGGATAGGAAGTAAATAAATATGTGTATTAGAGGGTTGGACATTTTGATTCCGTCTATGCAAAAAATATGATTTCCCGTAGCAAAGTCTTCTGGCATTCGCTTCGAAGGGCAATAATATGAGAAAGATGGCGGACGAAGCCGCGGGTAAAATCTAGTACAAAATGAAACACAAACGGATTTGATGACAATATTGAAAGGAATAATTATCCATCCTTTTCTGTTGCGGCAAAAGTACAAATAGGTATTTGTACTTTTCGGGTGTTAGGTAATCACATATCTATCCATCTGTCCTTAATTCAAATTATTGGTAAGCCTGAAATAATTATTTATTAATGTTAATGTTATGGTAATATAGGGTCGCTGGAAATACACACATTAAATAAGATTGTTGCAATTCCATCAATTTAACATAATTTATGTAATAATAAATTTCATAGTATCAATTGAAAATAGCTTGTATCTCGCCGAGTAAAACGTACCAGTAGTCGAACCCTTAAATTATTTTGCACATTTTATTGCACACGACTACTGCGATTTTTTAAATGTGATTTAAATACATTACTCACATCGTTTTATGGAAAGTGAATTCTTTACCTTCCATCTTCCAATTGAATCGATGTTGTCCCTATTTCTTAGGCAACATGTATAGCTGTGCGCTTGGCAAACAGTTAACAATCACACTATTATTACTTGTCTAAACAAACTACACGCGATAGTACGCGTTGACACGAATAGAAACCGTTGTAGGGTCACGATCTTTTTTGCCACATGTGTACCTTGTATTGGGACCTGTATTTTTTGCCCAGTTTTTTTCTAAACGATATACTTTTCTTAACTTCTGCTTAGCACGCGGTATTACACAATTTTGACATCTATTCGCAATTTGTGATATTTTTATACCTCTAATTTTTTTCCGAGTAAAAGGTATCATATGACAAATAATACCTTGACAATGTATACAAATCATGTTCATGACGATTTTAATATTATGCCACTTTGAACATATTATCCATTACTGAATCAAATCTGAGTAAAACTCTACTTTACCTTAATAACCACACGAGCAGTTTACATTACATTTTTAGTCAGTCACTTGAAAATTTGCATTGTTTCATTTTAATACATCAAAGAACTACCTAAGAATGTCTTCTTTTTAATATTACGACGATAAAAGTAACAGTAACAGTAGGCATTATTACGTAAGAGGCTTAATTGTATCTATCTTAGCGAATACTTCAATTGTGCGGACAGTTTTTCGGTCAATTGATGACGTAGAGCAGTTTTTGCAACGTTTACTATGAGCCTGAACAAGGTCCATTGAAAAATTACGAAATGACCGTGAAATGAAAATATTACAGAACTCGTTGTTACTACGGCCTCAAAGGCTAATGCACAGGTCGTTGATACGGGCACTGGCTCCTGCATAGGAGGAAAGAAGACCTGTATATAAACATTGCTTCCATCTCTTTCTCGCACGAACTACAGGGCTTCTCAAACTACATAGCACAGATATAATCTGTGTCACGAATCTTATAATAGAACCGAAAGTTTGTTCGTTATGAATGTTAAATTGAAATCGAATACGTACGCAATCTAAATAGTAAACATGTTGTAATGTAAAAGGGTTAATTAAACCCTATTTTATAATTCCTTTAAATAATGTTATATATATTTATCCAAATATATCTTAATCGTTTTCTTTTTTTGTTTAATATATTCCTTATTTAATTCACACTGTGCGCTAATGCAAAGGCTGATGAAAAACCTTCTCTAGTTCTAGACATAGGACGTCTATGTCTTCTTATTATTTTAGATTAGGGTCCTTTTTTTCTACACTAAAAAGTAAAGGATCAAAACATAATAACGTTAACTCAATCTTATTACGCTCAACAAACTTTGACACACAAAAAAGTAAACTTTGGGTTATTCAGTAAACTTTTGAATAAATGTAAATATGAAATTAAAAAGTAGCATGTCAACGTCAAATTAAAAATGCACTTTGAGAAGTAGTTGCTTTAACAGAAGGACCGCCGAAGGTCTGCTCCGGATCTCCCCTCCGTCTTCATACGGTTATTAGAGCCCACACATAATTTATGACTTAACCCGTATAACGACATGACGTATTCAATACATACACAGACAAGTAGCGACTTCTGGTTTTAATTGAATATCGACTTACAATGCCGTAAAGTACATAATGTCTGTAAACTAAAAGTATCGGCCAGGTGGTAGAACTCATGTAGTTCGACCGGGGAGGTACAACCACCACCCTCATAATCCTCCATGAAGCAATTTATTGTGTTTCGGTTTAGAGAGGCGTGGTTGCCGGCTATACTTACAAACGAGGCGAACATAAAACACAATAAAAAAAAACAATTCAAATTAACGTTAGTATTACACATGTGTAATTATGTGTAATTTTATGTACTATTTTATTTGTATGCATCATGATGCATACAAATAAAATAGTACATAAAACTTATAATTTTAATGGATAACTATTTGCATTTGCGTTTAAATCCGTGGATTTTTTGGTATAACATCTCAAGAATAGAATTTTAGCTGTCATTTTGTACTCTCTTAATTAACTGAATAATTCTCAAGAGTCGCATTGAAAATAGGAGTTGAAGAAATTTTATAGTAATACTTTGTAAAGAGTACACTTGAATAGGATATAAGATGCTAACAATTCCTTCTGACGGTTATTTTAGGTTAATTACTATAAGAAATATCCTGATTTTCAGACTTTCAGATTCACATAAAGTGAATATTGAACGTATATTATGCCTTCTTTATGAATCAACTCAAAGTTTAATATGTCTAGTCAAAAGGAATCACTAAAGAGACAGTTAAGGTTTTAGATAGCCAAATGGAGACCACATTAGTATGAGTCATGATAAGTCCTGATAATCTCTGCTTTGTTAAAGATTACGTGACTAAAGCCACCTTTTCGCACTTCAGGTAAATTTTAATGGAACTAAAAATTATGCATTACGGACATTGCATATCTAACGAGTACTGTCATTGTCTGTCTGTGCATTGTAATGCAATGAACGTTGTTTCTGTACAGAACATCGAAGTTACCGCTTACAAATAATTTTATTTATAGTCTTGAGTACTACATCAGATGCATATTGATAACTGGCAATCATGGAAAAAATAATTTTATTGTTAATGCCTATAAACGGTATATTAACGGTTAACCGTAAATATGATAAAATTATTGTCTTTACACCCAAATAAAACAAAAGTTAGGCTTGTTGTTTAATGGTTTTAATACTTTTAATACAATTACCTATTGATATAAAAGAAAAAAACATCATCATCATAAAATACATCAAAACACAACCTGGGTAAGGTTGTGTTTTGATGTATTTGTGGATTTTTTTCTTAATCTTGATAGTTCTTAGGTTCTTACATTGCATCTATGGCTGCAAATGTCACCTTATTACTAAGGCTATAATGATTAATTACCAAATAGATTGAAACTTTATTTTTAAAAAATAATGTTGTTTGCGATTAAAAGCACCGGATGTGTGGTCTCTACTTAGAAAACATGTTTTTATAGCCACAACCATAATAGCGACGGTGATTCGGAGATAAAAAATAATTATAACCAATTACACAGTCAGTGGTACGTTCGTGTACAAAATAGAAAGTAAATATCACATACGTTTCAAATATTGCAGGAATAAAACCTATCACGCCTTCAGAGTGTATCTTTTAAATATCTCTTTTCGCTATTCAAATACATTAAATGCATCTTGATAAAACTACTGTTACGTCTTAGAAGAGGGAATCCATTAACATGTCATATGTGACTAAGAAATTATTGTAAAAGTATGTAGAAAATCGATATAGATCAATCTTATTATAGAAACCATTAATCTAAAATAGTCTCCTACGGCAATGTGTTTCGTCAAGTGCATTGGGTTGAATATTAGTGCTGTTATTGAGAGCAATACGATGCTAACGGCACTCAAAGACGAAAATAATTTTCGTATGCTAGAGCTTTTTTCATTAATCTCTAAGCGCTCACTCCAAAAACTACTTAAACTTAATTGTTTCAAACCCTTCCACGATGCTGATAATATTAGTTTTGAAACTTAAAGAATTATTTAACATTTTTCCAGTAAGTACCAAGTCTAGCAACAAATCTAATAATAATTTATCATTATAGTTATCCAGTGTGTGTTTGTGTAAATAATGTATAAAAATGTAAATATTAGTAGAACAAAGATCCGTCTTTATTCAAAGCCTGAAGAATTTAACAAAGCGTGCTTAATACTATAATGGACATGGCGGTAACCACGTCGCCAATCTATAATGGCTCGCCTATCCACGACGGATTTGCAACTATCCGTGCTCCAAGGAGTCGAATCAAGATAAGAAATTTAGTAGAACCAAATCATATTTCAAATCTACCTCAGAGGCATTCTGAATATTTCACGCTGCAAAGACCTTCAAACAGTAATTTTCTAGACAGTAGTTGTGGAGTGCAATACGTAGCTAATAATGAACCAAGAAATATTTCGCCGAGTAAACCGTCACGACTCAGCTTCACGGAGCCCATCTATGCCAAAGTAACGCCACCGCAATCGATTTGTAATTCCCCAGTAAAGTACATTAATGGTAGAAATGAAGTTCATTATGATTCCATAGACACAAAGCCGCGGAGGCGATTAAAGAGTCTGGAATTAAGAGACACGGAACTCAGGTTAGACGAAAAAAACAGTCTCATAAGCTTAAATAACGGGGATCGCCAATCTTATGAACAGCACATAGCTAACCAGGACGCCGCAGAGCAACATTCCGTGCGTACGGACACTACGGGATCCTCTATCGACTATAGAAAGAGCAATAGCGATAGAGACAACTGCTCGGAATCGTCGGCATACCTTACCGATAACGATAGGCCCATATCGAGTTACAGTGACAATTCCACAATTCCATCAACTGACACGGAAGACGTATTGAAAGATCTGCCGAACAAATCTAGATTTCATAAATCACCACAGAAATATGCTACTCTAAACATGCGACGTCCTAAATTTATTGATATTAAGCCGCCGGGCTTCAAAGAAAGTCCATTCTACGGAAGTCTACATCGGAATAAAATTGGCTATCATTCTGAACCGAATACGCCTCTTACTGATCGTCCAGATTTAAACGATGAGCCAAATGTACTTAACGAAGTGCAACAAATACCGAGAATGCCACTGCAATATAATCGAAATAGTTTCAAAAGATCTACGAGTGAAACTAATGGATTCTCTAAGCGACTTAGCTATCGACATTCGTTTAGTGCTGATTATAAACCTCAGCCCCTTGTTAAAAGACCACATAAATGTTGCGAATGTATAACTGGAATTCCTGCAGAAGACGCAGAAAGTACTCAATCTTCTAGAACTTTGGGAACTTTATATGAGTCTCAGGATCCGAAGGTTGGATGTCAAACGATTCTTCGCTCGAAGCCACCTATACCGTGGTGGGAATTGGCCATCAAGAAATCGCGATATAAAAGCTGCCCAATTCTTGAGGAGGTATGTATACGTATTTTAATTAATCGTTATTGAAGTATTGTTGAAGTGTTGTAAGAAGAAGTTATTGCATGTTGAGAATGGTATAAATTGATTTTTATGTACCTTTGACCAAAGATAAAATGTGTACGTAGAAGATTTTAACTGACACTTGTTATGGCCGCTCCGCCAGAATCGATTATGTTTTTATTTCTAGCGGAAGTCAATTAAGTGGCAGTTAAAATCT
>DWNR01003921.1:0-11342 GCA_018250455.1 Polygonus leo | reverse complement strand
ATAAAAACCTCCACTTACATACTTACAAACCCACCCGATATTTTATAACATATTTTCATGCTATATTGATATTTAATTTGATCATTTTCGCATATGATATCACCAGGTGGTAGAACTCATTTAGCTCGACCGGGGAGGTACCACCGCCACCCTCGTAGTCCTCAGTGAAGCAATTGTTGGGGTTCGGTTTGGAGAGGCGTGATTGCTAGCTATACTTATAAACGAGGCAAACATCTTAGTCCTCAGGGATAGCAACGCATCTGTGATTAAAATCAGGTATGATTAAATCGTACTTGGGGATGATTATTGATGTCCATGGGCGGCAGTGACCACTTACCATCAGGAGGACTGCATGCTTGCTACCTTCATTCAATAAAAAAAAGATAATATGTTCGCTTTCAACGTTATTGTTTATAAGCAGTTTATGTTTCAGTCATAGCGTAGGTGTGTCATATGAGCAGCAACAACTTACCAAATTATGAACTTCACGCTCGTATGCCAATTAAAAAAATGAAAAGTCAGATTCAGATTCCGTTTCATTAAGTAGATTTGTCAAGGAAATTTATGGCCTATTAATGTAGCAGCATCGACTTAATTCCAAAAACATCCAGGACACTTACGTTTCGTCGAATTACAAAATTTTGGGTTACCAGTACACGGGGGCATCAGTGCTAAATATGTCACGGTTATCAACTTGTCTTACACCAAAATTGCAAACGATATGCGATGTAAGTACTTATATTAGAAATTCAGAGCGAAACGCTTAAGCTATAATAGCTCACTAGCCATTTTGGAGCATTTTTGAGCGATTGCAATCCTCAGGAGACTTATCGCTTATACTAATATATAAAAATCGTTAGATTCGTCGAGTCGAGTCGAGTCGAGATCGTTAGTTACGTTATCGCTAGAAAATCGCTGGAAAATCGGCAATGGGAGAGTGGCCTTGGAATGTAAGTAAATGTGGTATTGTTACAATACTGTCACACATACACTAAAAAGGGGTAGTTGTCAAGCTGCAAATCTGGTATACTATTTGGCAGTCTTGGGACAAACACGATAAGGATTGGACGTGAAACAGTTCGAAGCAAGAGAGCATAAACATCTTATAGGAAAACATGCTACATCCTAAACCACATCTGACTTAACACAAAGTGAGATACTACAACGTGCCACTCGTCATATGATTTCCTGAAACACGCTATCAGAGTTTTTTTAATATTCTACATACATACAAGCTCCATGCCTGGCAAGAGATCTTTTGAAGTTCTCCTAAATTTCCAAAAACAAATCGACTTGTTATTGATAAAATAACACACTATATTTACAGCAACATAATTGAAATAATTATTTCACTTCTTCGCTTACTCTTTACTAGCTTGAAATACGACAAGTTCGTTGCACTTACATTGACAAATCATAAGCTTTTAACACAATTTCCACCGTTTTCTCGAATTTCCACTGAAATCATTTTTCAGGAGGCGGATTTTTTTGGTTATAAATTATGTTTTTCATTTCATTCAAGAAACCGAAATATCAAACATGATGTTGTTTAATGATGTAATTTTACATTTAAATATAGAAGATTTTTCCGAAATTAACTGATTGAATACTATTTCAGAATGCGTATATGTGCAATAGATTACAGCAAAAATGAACCAAGTGCGAGTTGGACAAGCTGACGTGAGTTCCGCACAGTAGCAAGATACAATAATTCTAACAGGGGGTGTTATTATAACTTTTTATGTATATTTTGTTGTTGTAGCGCCTATAGTCGCACGTATTCTGTCAAAAAATGTGGTCCATATACATAACCTTTCAGAAAGTGTACAAATCAATCAATAAGATTGCGTTGGTTGCACTGTACGAAATCTATTTAATCAATGTTTACATTATTACGTGTCAAAATTAATATGTATGTATGCCTTATCTTTAAGTTAAGATAAAATAAAATATTATGACGTCAGTACTGTTTGAAATTGATTTTTAGTTTGGTAATCATATCAACCAACAAACTACGTATTGTATTGTTCTTTTTACTGAATCTAAAATTGACTTGGAAAGCTTTTCAAGCCGTTTAAATAAATTAAACAAAAATACAATGCTATTCTCAAAACAAAAAGATATCCAAAACAATTACAAAATAATCATCCTGAAACAAAAATACCTTTTAGAAACAAAACGAAATAATAAAAAACCACAATACATTGACACGTTACACCTTTATTGCACTCATAAATTTTCTGAAAAGTACGTAAAAACGGACAAAAAACGAAGAGTCAGTTCTCTAAATATAGGTGTCCACCGTACTCAGTGTGACCGAATAATAATCACAAGATAGCTGCTGAAAATAGACGTTTTATGAATGAAATTAATTGGTATTGAACAGATAGGCTACGTAGATTTTGTTCTCTCAGTGGAAGTTCTCGGTGTAATAAGGTCTGGGTTCTAGTTCTGTCCTCAGGGGTAGCAACGCATCGGTGATCAAACTTGGGTATGATGTCATCGTACTTGGGGATGATTGCTGATGTTGGGCGGCAGTAACCACTTACCATCAGGTGGACTGCATGCTCATTTGCTATCTTTATTGGATAAAAAAAGACAACCGTAAATAGAAATTCATCTGCAATATATTTAAAATGGTTATTGCAACTGAGAAAAATAATCTCCACGCAATGAAAAATGGATTTATCGTTACTGAATGAAAATGTAGTGGAAAAATATACCTTCACTATATTTATCGATACGGCGTCGATAAACTGTTATAGCGGACATAAATATCTAAAATATTATGTTTTTCCGTCTTTGTAGTGTATAGCTGCAATTATTTTTTACGGCCTCAAAATGTTTCATAACATAAGAATGGATTAAGAGTGGTAGTTTGGGTATATGTATTGGAATTTATGTTTTTGCATAATCCTCCACAGTTTTACGATTATGGACATTTTCGCTAGGATTAACGAGTTGATAAATAGCACGGAAATGGGATTTAGCTTGTTACCATGCAATATTCTAGAAATAGGCGTGTTTGTGTGAGGAGATGGAATGGGATATGAAAGTGGAAGAAACTAGGCAAGTATGCCAAAACCGTGCCGTTTGGCACTCGATACTCCCTGCCTACCCCGTTAGGGATTTGACGTAAAGTTGTGTCTGTGTGTATTCTAGAAGTTTAATGAAAATTGAAGCATCTATGTAATAAATGTTCTTGTAACATGAAATATTAACTTGTCAAGGTCTTTAAAATGGTTCTACATAGCTTAAAAAGATTCCTTTAAAATCATGCGCATTATTTTTTGATTTTACTGACGCTGATGTTTAAAATCTATTAACTTTTTTGTAGCGTAGAATCTGCCAGGTGGTAGAACTCGTGTAGTTCCACCGGGGAGGTACCACCGCCACTCTCATCATCTTCCGTGAAGCAATTCTTGCTTTTCGATTTGTATAAGCGTGGTTGCTAACTATACTTATACATGAGGCGAATCTTAGTAGCAACGCAACACATGTGTGATCAAACTTCTATATTTTGATCATAGTTACTTGGTGATGATCATTGATGTATATGGGCGGCAGTGACTTACTATCAGATAGACTACCTAATCGTTTGCTACCTTTTTACACTAAAAAAAAATAGATGCCGTAGACGAAAGTGAAATCGTACCTTGAAAACTGTGGTGTAGAAAATACCATTAAAATTCTTCTAAGCACCTCCTACAACAAACTGCATACGTGCTATAGGCAAACTGTGCTAACTTGAAATCTTGTTTTTATTGCTATTTTGTTATAATGTTTTATTTACGACACGTTGGCTGGCGCCGAGTTTTTGACAGTCGGTCCCTTTGCCGATTTCAAACTGTCAGAATGTAATTACCAAAATCGCAACCTGGATTCGCGTTAGGATTAACCCTTATTTTTTCGACCACAAAGTCCAATTTGGGGTGTTTCGTCACAAATAATTTGGCAAAGGTTTTTGCGCTCCATTCTTTATAGTAGCATCGGTTAGTAAAGCCTTTTTATTTTAACAAACTAGTTTACGCTTCACGGAGTTTGCTAAAGGTCCCGTTCTTTATAAAGTTCATTAGGCATTGCAACGTTTTTTTTATTTGTATGGGATTAAAAAAATATAAAAAATAAAATGTGGAAGGTGTCAAATTTTATTACGTCTTTTATTTGTTTTTAATTGTATAACGATAGCAAACGAGCATGCATGCTCTTTTAATAAAAAGCATTCACCTACTTACCCTAGTTACCCACTTCTTTTCTGATGATTTTCATACTTTAGCCCCATGAACGATATTTAAATATAATCATTTGATTAAATGCTAACTTCATCACAAATTTTATATTTGTTGTTTGTTTTCCTACTAAATAAAGCATTAAATCAATAAGTGCAAAGTAGTGCTCAACTCATATATATTTTCAAATTATAAGCTTCCACGTCTAAGAATATGACGTAGCCAGATTCACTAAATTCTAGTAATAAATTTAAGGGGATGATAACTAGTGATAATTAGTTAGTTATATACTAATTACTAACGTATGAATGATGCATAAATCATTTAATCCTGAATCCCGAGCCCTTAAAATGCCAAGTACATTTTCTTTGAAAAGTTACGCATATCTCGTAAAGCTAAATTATCTCGCAACTTTAAACACAACTTTTTAAATCCTCAATCCACGGACCGACAAACCATGCTCCTATATATGAATGGGGTGTTAGAGCGAGTCAAAATCGGCGCCAGAACAAGATTAATGACCACTGACCATTCTGAGATCGGTATCGTTTATACCGAAATTGAAAGCCAATCCAATTAGATCTTTTCGTATTGTATATTTCATAACACCATATTGTTGTTCTATATGTATTGATCCCTTCTTGGGTAGTGAATACTCCAAACTAGAAGAAACTAATAGGTTTTGACCCCTTTTAATGGGCAGGTAATTTTAATGTTTTATACACATTTTGCCATGTCAATCCTAAACAGGACAAAACCTTAGCGACATACAATATAACTTACACATTCTCACCAAATATATCAATTTATAGATATAAATAGGTTGTGACCAAAATACCACTTCATACACAGTATTTTTTAACACTACCAGATTTCATCGTTGTGTCAAATTAAATTATCAATCACTTGTATTCTTGCACATAAAATAATTTGTTACTTTTACAACTACATTTTTTACACGTAATAAAAGGCGACTTACATTTTTACCAACTCAATCAATTGTATTAAATAAACTAAATATTATCGAACTGATATCTTATTTGATTTTTACTAAAGTAGAAATTTGCTTTATAATAAATAAAATAAAGTTCTTAAACCACATTTAAATGACATTTTTCGCTCCTAAACAACATCGAAAGTGTAAAACTATATTTGTACCTTTGCCCATTTACAAACAGCAATCCGTTTGAGTCCAAATTATAGAGTTATGCGCTCTTTTTCGTCCGTACGCATTCGCATACAACCATACATTAACATCCATAGCCCATATGTAAACATTGTCGTGTTCCTTATATCCGAATATAGCGAAATTCCAACAGAACTTGAAGAGTGTACGCACCATACGTAGCAGTCGGCGCCGCATCGGCTACACAAAGTTCCCCGGCATTTATGTAAATGACAGAATTCAGAAAATGCTTTGCCTCGCAAAAACAATGAGCGACCGAAAAACCAAACTTTCATTTTTCGGGTTGGGACGCTTTTGCATGCGGCTGCCGAGTGCGAGCGAATTTTGTTTTTTTTTTTGTTTAGATACCAAATTAAACGTATTTGGACTGAAAATATTGAAAGACTATAAAATGAACAGTATTTTGGATGGGTTTACTATAAATACAAGAAGATCTGACGAGCTGAAAAACTATCAAATTGGTAGTTAAAAATACAAGTGACTTAAAAAAACTGTCATATCAAATGAGACACTAATCCATAAATGGAACGTTTGTAAATTCCAAATTCAATATGATTTCGGCCGCAGACGCACCAAAAGCGCGGGATTTTTTCGCTGCGTTCACAAAAGTATGAAATATTTTAAAATTTAACGTTTAAAATTCTTTTAACTTTCGAATTCGAGGTTCAGGCGCCGTCGGCAAACACTAACGGAGTTCTTTTTGCACTAACAGTATCTCAATTTCATTGTGGATCGCTTTTTTGATATTTTGTATCGTCTGCTCTGCTAAGATCCTAATCTTTGATTTAGAGGTTTGCCAATAAAGACGTGCTTAAGATAATGTATCGCCAATCTTGATATTTATTATTTGGAGGTGTTTATTTATAAATTCAATTTCATTTTGGATCAATTTCGGTTTTTATAGTCGTACACTAAACCAAACAATGACAGTCGTGAAATAAATAGTCTAGGTTTCTAGTTAGATAAATACAAGTACCAAGAATTAAGACTTGTTAAGATATCACTAAACATTTATTGACAGCCTATAATATTACACGTAATAAGTCCTTAACGCGTGAAAATCAAGGCGTAATGATATCTCAAATGTGATGATAATTAGAATCAATCCCCGATGATTGTATTCTAATTGTATTTTGGCATTTATTGTCATTAAATATGTAAGTTCATTATATTACTATCGTATTAATCCAATCCATGGTTTTTACTTTCAACGAAGTATGGTTGCCATATTTCATTATAAAAATCTTATTGCTCATTATTGTGTTACGAAGCAAAGATCTATATCATACAATGTTAAACCTAACTCTTTTCGTTAATGAGTAGGTTAAATTCGAATCTTCAAGTGCAAATTGGACTTCTATAAGGTTCTATACCATCAGCGTTTATACGAAGTCCCTTGTTTATAGATGGCGTTATTTGAAAGCATATATATATTTTTTAATCTATTTTATTTAGGGGCTTAGGTACTGTAAAGCATATTTATAATACACTTTCGCAAGTAACTTTATTAATTTCTATTTTATAAGATATTTGTTAAGATTTTGGGAAAATTCCAAGTTGGGAATGGTTGAGAAAAGCTGAAAAACGCCGAAAGTACCGGTTTTAGTGTGATGGCTTGCTTTTATTTTCAACTTATTTACTGTTTAGCGTATTTACTGATGTAGCGGTCATAACAATTCATACAATTCTGTAAAATCCCTACCTACAACAAACGGACCGACAAACGGACAACAAACCGCCGACAAACGTGATGAACGGACGAGCAAACTGAGTCTTAGTAATACCAAAAGGTCTCATTGACGATCTGGATACAGAACCCTTAAAACCAAAAAAAAAATCAAAATTTGTATTATTTTTTACACATTGTTAAAGTCAAGGCCGCTCGTCCATCGCATCTAGGCGCTAACCTAGATACGGGAAACAGACGCAACAGTTTGAATGAGTTATATATAAATACGTGACACAACAATTCGGCTACACAGCACTTTCCACAACTTTTTATACGCTACTTTTGACTTCTGTCAAAGAAACTGACAAGCCAGCTTATTTAAATGATTACTGACTCATACGAAAATTTTCACTTGATTTTTTCAAGCAAATTGAATTAGAGCTTACAGTTCATTCAATTACCTGCGTTCTTTTAGATTCCGACTTCTTAAATGGAAGAATATAAAATACTATTTCCAAGTCTATGATTTTTAGAAAATATTTATTATCACTTACTTTACGATGAAGGAAAATATCACAAACTGCATTTCTAAGAAACTTTTTGACAGACATCGGAGGAATCTTGTAAAAAAGTATCTAGAAGGTATGTGAAGTCTACCAACCTGCGCGTACAACTAAGACATGGTAGACCATGCCCAATATCACTCTCATTCTGAAAGACAACCCCACAGATACTATACAGCTCCTATAGCACACTAATTATCTCAAATTATACCTTTAAATAACCATTTCATATCTCCTATTACACAAGCTACCCGCACTCTATAATCGCCTCCTTATTTAATCAAACTTATCCAAACAAACGAAACCTACATCATTCGCCCAAACATTCGCCATCATTTCGCGGAGTTCCAAAACACATCACCGGAATCCAGTACTGCGACCGTGCCGTCCAGACGCCGAGCATACGCCGCAATTATCATTCCCTAACAGTAACAAACGGGGCTCTAATTAAACAGTTTGGAGACGGTTTTTGCGATTGTCCATAATCGGTCTTAATCGAGCTACAATTAAGACGATTGTGATCGATTTGAGGCCGTGAGAGATGCCGCGGCCGGACCGCCTGTGAGACGTTTTTTGGGTAAATGCATTTGGTTTAGTCGAAAGCGTTTGATACTGACGATTGGCGTCTACCAAGGATCGAATTACTGGATTGGGTGCATCTCAAAAATTGATGCATTCTTTTGTTTTGTTCACAAAGAATACCTAAGAATAACTTATTCTTATTTTTATTTATGAATCTGATTAAACAGGATGACATTTTTACATACTGCTGTAGTACCAAACAAAAGATTGTATACTTAAGCAAACTAACCGCGATGTTTTCCTTAATAAATTTACATAATTACAAAAAATATTTTTATTTCTAGAAAACTAAGTTCTGATTGAGTATACTATTTTTTGATATACTAACATACACATTTCTCATTACAGGCAAATATTTTTTCAGATTTTCTTACAAAACCTTTGCACTCCATAGAAATTGACAATGAAGCTTAAATAATTCAATTTTACTTAACTTCAAATATTGAAGGTACCACTATAAATTCCATCCCGTGACATAATGGAATCGCCATGTCACATTTGCATCACTATGCCAAGAGCCTCTAATTACAGTAATACCTGTCAGGCTCACCTTTTAACCCACTTGTGACTGGAATCCATCGCATTGTTGTTAAAGCGTTTTCACATTCCTATACGATAACGTTTCATTACATCCGATCTGTATTAACTAATGTTTTTTTGTATAAAGGTAGGTAGCAAGCATGCAGTCTACTTGATGGTTAATGCCGCCCATGTACGGTAATCATCCCCAAGGATTGGATCCCCGGAGGATTATGAGGGTGGCAGTGGTACCTCCCCTGTCGAGTTCTACCACTTGTTAAAACCTGGTGGAATACTGTTGTACATGTGAAAACAATTACCCTTTTGAAATTAATCGACTATAAATTGCAAGATTTTTTTTCGAATCTGACTAAAAAGAGATTTTAAAATTAAAAACAAAACATGCTTGCATTGGGAGCAAAATAAACAAAAAATGATTTTCAGTAAAGTGAAACATTGCCAATAATTCTACAAGTGTGATAGATTACGTCAAATACGTAGAAAAAGTTGAAATGTGCACTTTTTCTTACATACCTTTAATCTTACTTAGATGCCTATGATATTTCAAGTACATGGTAAGTGGTCACTCCCACCCATCGACATAAGTTGTCATCCCCAAGTACGATTGACCTAAGGTTAACCACAAATGCGTTACTACTCTTGAGGACTAAGATGCTGGCCTCGTTTATAAGTATAGCGGGCAACCACGCCTATCCAAACCAAAAACACAAAAAATTTCGCGGAAGATTATGAGGTTGGCGGTGGTACTACCCCCGGTTAAAGTACATGAGTTCTACCACCTGGCTAATTACAACCCGGCACATTATGAAGTATTAACTTCATCAGATGTAGTACCTCCAGTCCGTTATCGTTTTAAACAGTATGAAAACACCCTTACCCGTAATTTGTATTCCGCTCATCTTTCATCAGAGACCGCTGTGGTCTCAAGTGTTTCTGCTATCCGTCCTTTTCTACCATCACCCTTGTGAATATTTTCATCCTTTTCTAAGTGATATGCCCAATCCATTCCGCTATCGGAAAACAAACATACGGTAGCTTTTGCTTCGGGATCAATGCCTGTTCAAATAGATGTAAATAGTGATGTAGAATATATAGAAATAGTTCTGTAACAATTGGTTCTGTTTATTTTGGACATGCTTCGGTCCTTTTGATTTTACGCCGTTCGTGTCTCTGTGACACTGTTTGAATTACTTTATTTCGATTCTGTTTACTTTTAATTCGGAATGGTGTTAAGTTTCATTACAGTTTGTTTGTTTATTGAATTCTATACTTTATACTTAATGATGATCTATGTTTTTTTTGTTTTTAACTTGTGGAATGTAGTGGCGATAATCATTGTTGAAAATTTGCGTAGTG
The DNA here is from genome assembly GCA_018250455.1 of Polygonus leo. Taxonomy (NCBI): domain Eukaryota; kingdom Metazoa; phylum Arthropoda; class Insecta; order Lepidoptera; family Hesperiidae; genus Polygonus; species Polygonus leo. The sequence goes on along the minus strand of DWNR01003921.1, from coordinate 1,217 downwards.
ACAGCCTTAATTGGTAATAATTCACTGACATTTTCTATAGAAATTGTTTTAATTAAAAGAAATATTTTTACTATAGCTACATTTAAATGATTACTTTTCAGTTTTCAGCGTTATTATTTAAAGTTTACTGAGACGTAGAACTTAGTCGTTAGTGATATCTTTAATCTTCTCAATCTTATTTATAACTATCTTTAAATAGAATAAGAGTGTGAATAAAATGGTTAGTAGTCAGAATTATCAATAAATGACGTTACTCTAAAATGTATGAATAATGACAATTATATCACCTCCAAAGAAGCACAAATATCAGTAACAACCAAAAAGTAAAAACGAAATATGCTCTAATTAGGACAATATGTGGCCTATCAAGACAGAGTAGCTTCTTTTAGTTTTCAAAAAAATGAAAATACAGATGTTCCTACAAATTACCATGCGAAATGAAATTAAAAATCATAATGAGGAAATTCATGCTATAAATTTCTTACCACGTGTAGGTTCTACCTAACTCTCAACTAACAGCGACCGGTATTCATTTTAAGTGCTTAATTTCTACTTCACGTCTACCGTATCTACTTTCTGAATCACCAGACAGCAAAAAAATCCAAAAAATTAACACAAAATAACTTGTGATCACAAATATCCACAGTGACTCCTCCAAATATTTTGTTGGCTTTACACCCAGACGATGCTAAAAGTGTTTAAACTTATGATTTATCATCCTTGACACCTAGACTATCTAAATCAAATTGTATTTTGGTTTTGATTCCATGGTATATAACATAACTCTTGACATTGGTTAATTACATAAGTTTTTCTATTACATGTGAACAAAACAAGGGGATGTTATTTGAGATATTCAATTAGGTAAATCACTCCAAATTTACATACTGACTTACTCATTAATTAATCTGAATTATTGGGCATCTTCCGAAGGAGTAAAATCTTGAATTTTATATGTAAATAGGTATCAGGAATACAAATAAACAAAACCTCTAAAGAAATGCATATTTTTACTCGTTAAGTACGCACTGCAACACAGTATAAGGATACTGTGTTGCAGTACAGAAAATCTATTGTTGATCAAGGGATCAACAATAGATTTTCTAGTTATATATAGCCGTCGAAACAATTAATAAACACAACTAAAATATCAAACGTAGGTTTCAGAGACAAACCAATTAGGTCATTTCTTACGAGCATCGTAAACTCACCTACTC
>DWNR01003920.1:0-11342 GCA_018250455.1 Polygonus leo | reverse complement strand
GTGTTTCAGTTTTTTGGCTCTCCTGAAAAATTATATATGCTGCAATTACGACGTTTTGATTGCCAGCTCCTTAATTATGAATACAGACAACCATGGTAACTTTTAATTGTCCCTTACAAAAAGTACCATGATCTTAGCCATCTAAAAGGTTATTTATTTATATTATCCTAGATATCGTTCCAGCGCGGTGAATTAACAAGCTGAAGTGACAATGGTTATCCCATGGTCGATTGTTAACTGCTTCGGAGGAAAATTTTGGCGGTAAAAGGAACACGTGACCCTTGATCTGAAATAGGCAGCGGGAGTAAAAAAAAATATTTGTTATTGTCTTATACTCGATTAATTTAGATGACGTGTCCGTAAACATAAATCTGTATTCCGTTGTCTATTTAATCTTGTTTTTAATTTTTTTTTTTTAATCATTACAAAATCGTGGATAAGACATTCCGTCAGCATTGCAAATATAGGTCAGTACATTTAGACTGAAATTAAGAAAAAATAATGGTGTCAAGAGAAAAGACGTCATAAAATCACCGCAATATACCTCCAAGGCTTTTCATTTTCCGGCGACGAAGCCTCTGATGTTATTTATTTTTCATCGCCCGCCTGATATTGTATCCAACGTTTTGTTTATTTTATTATGATTTATACCAAAATGTGCACATTATTTTTTAATGTGTGCTCAAAATAAAGTGATAATAGTATACTTTTAAATTAAATGAATTATGTCTTTATGATCATATTACATATTAAAGAAAAGTTGCGTTACATTGAATTAAAATCAAAACCAAATTTTACATGAAATCATGAAATGCATGGCTGGTTTAGGAGTAATTTTTATACCTTTTTAAAAACGTCGTCAAAACCACATACCCCATGACAGACACTGCTTTTTATACAAATTATTAGAACAAGAAAATAAATTATTGAAGGGTTATTATTGTCTTATTCTTTTAATATTCATTCGACTAATTTGCCAGGTGGTAGACTCGTTTAATTCGACCGGCGAGGTACCATCGCCACCCTCATAATCCTCCGTGAAGCAATTCTTGTTTGGGTTTGGAGAAGCGTGGTTGCGGGTTATACGTACCTATATACGAGGCGAAAATCTTAGCCTTCATGGGCAACGCTTCTGCAATCAAATTCAGGTAAGATTCAATGTACCTACTTGGGGATGATTACTAATGTCCAGGGGCGGCAGTGACCACTTACCATTAGGTAGACTGCATGCTCGTTTGCAACCTTCATAGGATAGAAAAAAAAATTTAGATGAAATACTAAACATAAAACTGGTAATCAATCTATTTAATACTGGTTATTAAAAAACAAACATTAGAAAATAGTATCTAATACTTTCTATCATCATGTAGTACGTAATAATGGTACAAGTTCACGTAATTTTAACACAAAAATTTAGTAAAAACTGGTATTCAGTTTATTCAATTCTGTTTTTTTAATAAAGTAAAAAACAATAACTAAGACATTCTTTCATCATACACCCCGTTATACAACAGTAATTTCAACATAAATATTATGTAAAAGATAACATACATATTAAGTAAAGTTGCTAGGTGGAAGAACTCGTTTAGTTCGACCGGGGAGGTACCACCGCCACCCTCATAATCCTCTATGAAGCAATTTATTATGTTTCGGCTCGGACAGGCATGGTTGCCGGCTATACTTACACACGAGGCGAACATCTTAGTCTTCAAGGGTAGTAACGCATTTGTGGTCAACCTTGGGTCAATCGTACTTGGGGATGAATACTATTGTCCATGGGCGGCAGTGACTACATACCATCAGGTGGACTGCATGCTCGTCTGCTACCTCCAGACAATAAAAAAACCATTGCTAATAAGAGAAAAGCTGTCATAAAAGCAGCTCAATATACCGCCAAGGCTTTTCATTTTCCCGCAACGAAGCCTCCGCTCTTATTTATTTTCCATCGCCCAGGGCCCGCCTGATATTATATCGGCCGTTTTGTTTATTTTTATTATGATTTATACCAAAATGTGCATATTATTTTTAAACTGTGACAAAAGATGAGTAATGAAACCAGTAGGTACTTTTAAAACTGAGTGAATTATTTCCATATGATTTTATTTATAAAGTATTTATACATATTTATTGAGAGTCACATTGCATTAAATGAAAATCAAAACGAAATTTTACGCGAAACATGTATTAAACTTATGAAATTTGGTTGAACTGTCTATGGTATATACGCAGTTTATACTTCCGATCTCGGCTTCGCACGCTATATTGAACAATTTTGTTATCCATTTTGAATTTATTGCAATGTTTCTAAGCCCCTGGCATATTTTTTTATCTGAAAATATCCCTATACCATTTTCCGTACAACTGACACAAACATTTCTAGAGTGCTTAGTTCGAGAGAACGACACCAAGAACCATACATTAGGATTGACTTAACATTGTAAAAAATACATAGTAAACCAAACTATACTCTTTGTATACTATCTACGTAGTGATTGAACATACACACGGTTGAGTCAGCGCAGGACATAAAACAGAATTGAATCGGCAGGTATATGTAGCTGAGCCAGCAACACAGTTTACTATTGGGAAACAACGCGGTGATAAGCTATACTTTGCACGGATCTGCTCACATTTTATTTGCTTTTCAATTTAAAAACATTTTAAGGATTTTCTACTGTAATTATTCGTATGATATAATGTTAAGAGCTCTACTTTTACAAATCCCGCCAGTATCGGTCGAGGTACTTCAAGCCAACATAAAATGACATGAGAATTAATGACAGGAGAAAATATCAAAATCGGTTCTTGTTCTAACAAACTTTACCGTTACCTACACAGCAGTTGCCGTCACCGACCACAAAAATTAGTTAAAAAATAGCAGCGTCCGATAAAAAGGTACGATTACTTGCTAAAATTGTTTGAGCCAGCGTTTTGTAGCTATCGTAAATGATTTTTTTCCGACATTCACAAATAATCTTTTATAAATTCTTATAAATAATATAATATTATAAAATACTTGTATTTTCCACCTGCTGGCTTATCGTCTCCTACTTATTTTTGCCATGATTATTGTTAAAACCTTGTAGTAAAAGAAATATTAAATAAAAATATGGAAAGAAGTGTCTATTTAAAACAAAACCGCATTTCTAAGAGCATGGATGTAAAGAGTATGGATGTAAATTAACTTACACATTCTTAATTCCTAATTAAATGGTAAATCATTTGAAATCATAGATAAATTATTCTGTTGCGAATATGGATTTATTGTCACAGGAACTATATAAGAGCGGAGTATTAAATATAATATTCAGTTACTTTATATTTTTCGTAAATACTTAGATACTTTGTTAGGCTGATTAAATAATAGCGATAACCTTATTTATGATCTACTACTTAAAAATCTATTTATAATTTTGCGTCATTGACATAGCATTTTATAATGATAAATTAATTAATTACGACTCATACTTAAAAACATTTCTTGTATATAATTATTCTTATATAAGTTAATTTTCTGTTATCTAGATATTGTAGGTTTGTATAACCGAACAATAACTAATCACAAATCATATCTATTTTTTAAGAGTATGCGAACACAAATAAAAAAATAAAATAAAAAAGGTACATAAATACCTTTTTATATGCTTTAAATAAAAAAAATAGATAATAATAGAGAATAGAAGAGAAGAATAGAGAATTGGTAGAAAGTATAAATGAGGACGAAAAAACAATAACAGCCTAAGCAACATTTTTTACGAGACAGTGTGCTATCTGTATTGTTAAGATATTTTCTTTTTATACACACATAGCCTAGCCTATCTTTAACTTAAATTTTTTCAACACTTCAACCAAAATATCAATAAGGGATCACATGCACTGTCAATTAAGTCATTACTCGTAACATTATTAGATATGGCAATGTATATATTGTTTTTAAAAATTAAATTTTTTTTGTAAATTAATTTCCTACAAACATACCTATTTATATCGTCTTATTATAAAAGTCTGAACGGCTCACAAAACCAGCGGCAGAATACAATAGAAATCTACTGTTACAAATAAGTATTATAAATCTCTAATGGCATCTACACTTATTACACAATCGCTTAATCCTTTGTCTGATTTACGATCGACGAGTACAACCGTATCAATCGGATCAATCAGTAATTAAAACCAGCGGTACAGGCGCGAGCTAAAGTGCTAATCCCGGTAAATCTGCGAGGACAAACACACAGACAAACATCGGTCCGTGGCCGCCACGAGCCGCACACGCCGCCACGTGCCGTCCCATTACATACACATTAAGAAGATATTTCCTCTATTACTGGCCAGTTCTCCCGTTATCACCGCCATCGGCTCACCCCGGATTAAAGACGGCTCTGGGAACAAAATGCTCCGGAGATACGTTTGATGATTCGATGGGAAGTTTTCTTAATGGCATGTATGCACTTACTCTTGTTGTGTTAGTTTTTAGGAAGTAAGTTTATAAAAAAATATGCAATACTATAATAATATGTAGTAAGTAAATATATTACGCACAAAATATATAGTCTATATGTATAAGGTTTCGCTTTCGTTATTTTCTGTAGTAAATTAGATATTTTATTGCATTTGTTTACCATTACGGTTTTGTCTCTTTTAGGACGTTAATTTACTTTACAAAGAACTAGATTAGGATGTAGAAACTTAATAAATACTAAAACACAAGAGGATGTTATCAAAAAAGTAATTTGAAAAAAATAAACAAGTGCCATTCGGAAAGCAATAAAACAAAAGTCAAAACATCAGTTTAATAAGAAACATTGCTTTCAAACCCTGACACCATCAAATTACAACAGACGATGGGGAGAACTCACTTAAATATGAATCATTTCATTATAATGCCGTATTCAATCCGAGTAAACCTCACTTCATGTTGTTATTATAACAAGGGGAGCGTACAAACATAAAAATGTATTATACGCGCTATAAGCCCCGTGGAGACGATAACTGACACTTAATACCATAGAGCGTGACCGCATTACTCTGTGATCTATGGTCCGCGGGACTGCGTGCGCAATTTTATCTATGAATCGCTTCTGTGTATATCTGTCAAAAATTGGAGGGAACTGCAAGTATTTGGTGCATGAATGTTCTTTATACAAAGTCGAACATTTAGAACTTTATACAAACGTTGTTACGGTAGAAATTGTATTGAGGCTGGCAATATTTGTCGTATGCGTAGTTATAAGCAAAGAGGGTATCAAATACAGCTTATACAGGACTGAAAATGGCGTGTACTCGGTCTGTGCATTTCAGTTTACGTAGGGGAGCAAGAGGTTTATGGGAAAAGCAAATTCGGCACGTGCCAACCGATGGAATTAGCCCTAATACTTGCATTAATAAAGTGTGAAATTGGCACCGGTGGGCCATGTTTGTTATAATTTCTTATTAGGTTTTTTAGCGGCTTCCCCTGCCGACGGAAGCTAAATTGGATTGCTTATTACATTGTTACTTGTGGAGCGGTCGGCTGAGAGGAAATAAACTTAAGTGTTGGCAGTTGAAGAATACTTTTTTCATATTTGATGCCTAAGATGCGCGTAAGATTTTCTTTAAGATGAAGAAGGTTTATGTTCTTAATTGACATTTTATTTTACGTACATTTAGGTAGTCCAGACGCAAGTTAGTTCAGAGCATTTTATAAATGAGGCTGCTAGAACTAAAGTGGCCTAACTGCAAGTTTGACCTATATGCATTTTCACTATTTAGAAATCCACAACATCAGAGTAGCCTAATACAAAATTAGGATTACCTGATTTACACATATAATCAATATTCTTATAATTTTAGATTTATTAAATACAAAATGATCAAAAGTGCCATTATTCCAAAAATTCAATTAGTATCATAGTTAGGTATATGCCTTATTACATAGGTATAAAAATATTGGTCCGAAATTCATTTACTTACTTATTTACACTTTAAAAGTAAGGTCTCAATAGAGCAGCATTCTCAATCATTTAAACATTTGGTATGACAAAAACCAACCGTTGGTTATGACGCAAGTTTGTACCTACCCAATATATTGGATTGAGATATCTTACACTAGGAGTACATAACAAATAAAGCCGCAAGAGCTGTGAAGCGCGACGTCGGGACAGGTACCTACAATAAAAGGTACATGCCGTATTTAATTCCAGCGTGGTTTTACGGTCGCAGCGTTTTATTGATTGCCCCGGCCAGTGAGCCGCGACGCACCAGACTGGATAAACAAGGGCTAAAAAATAAAAATAAAGATGGCGACCGAGCCCCGCCCCCCGCTGCGACGCGGGCTACCGTTCCAAATGTCATTCTCCACTGTCCTAACATAACTGTGGTGGCTGGTGCATGGTAATGATGGATTGTATCGATACCTTGATTAGGTATTGGTGAGAACATGTTATTGGCCCTAACTAGGTATTTTTATATGTGCTTTATTTTAGATATTTCTATTTAACATGTCTCTAACTATTCGACATGACTCACGTGACCAGATCAAATAAAAGTAGATTTGAACCATGAAAACCCTAGGGGATGACCACGCCGTCTGTTATGATCTGTGGAAGTTATAAAACTGTCGAAATTATTACTTAGAAATTATGATGAGAAAACGAGATTTCACATTGAACTTGCCGTATTCCATGCCGAAACTAGCTAGGTATATTATACGATGTCAATCTATAATGATATTATGTTGATCTCTTAGGTATTTTTTACAAAAATTGTATAAGAATTTTCTTAGGGACATCATCAAAAGTAGAGTACTTAATTTATCTACCTAGTGATAGATGGACTTATTCACTAAACTCATTATCTCTTATTCTAAGGAAAAATCAAATTATCGATAACTTGAAATCACTGGACCAGCCCTAGAGCCCTTCAATTCTTCACAGCTAGGAATCCGAGCTAACCGGAGCATTGAATCGGTGTAACTTTTTTCAGTCAATCGTCTTTCAATTCGATCTTTGGTGATGTCGTATCGAGTTATTCAATTTCGGGAGCAATTCTCATCAGTCGTGGTTTGATCATTTCCGTTCATAGTTTTTTTCGATGCATTTCTATTTTTGTCGATACCGCCACCAATTCGACGCGCGCATTCCTATAGTTTTCGTAGAAAAAGAATTTCTTTACAGCTTTGGTCAGGTGAAATGAATGGTATCAATTCAAAACTATTTTAACAAAAAAAATGCGACTAGCACTTGTCGATTCATGAGCTAAGAGTTTCGTACTATGACATAATATTATCGTTACTATATAATTTATTTATGCTAGTAATTGTTACCTGAAACCATATCTTTCATTCAGTTTAGGAACTTTAGGGCGAGTTAGTTACAGTTAAACCGTGGTTTTGCTAGGTGCTCGAACTCGTGTAATTTGACAAGTGAGGTACCACCGCCACCCTCATAATCCGCTGTGAAGCAATTTTTGCGTTTCTACTTGGAGAGGCGTGGATGCCGGCTATACTTATGGATGAGAAGAATGCCTTAGTCCTCAGAGGTAGCAACGCATCTGCAGTCAACCCAAATATGATTTAATAGGGTTCGAGATTACTAATGTCCATGGGTCGCTACCAGACCACCATGGACATTTCACCATCAGAACTGCCTGCTCGATATAGATGGCAAATATCTTCATTTGATTAAAAAACCTATACTTGTTTTCCATTATTCCGTCTTTGCTTTGCTTAGAACATGCGAATCCAATCTCATATTCAACGAAGTTTCGATGAGTCTCATCGACCTACCGTCGTAGAGTCCATTGTATCTGATCATACTCTGTTTTGGCGCGAAACACATGTTGATGGTGATATACATGACGATCATATATGACGTATATCGGCACGAAGTAATTTTAGTCTAGCTCTATACAATACAGCTTTGGAATCGCAGAGGCAAAGCCTGATTAACTGTTAACCTAATCATTATACATGGGTAAAAGTTGCAACAACTCTGTGCTAAATGACAATTAACTTGAGATTGCAAAAATAACGCATACAAAAACGGACATTCAACGACTACCCTACGCTATTTCGACGCAAAAATGAAAACAAATGTACATAAATCAAAACAAATTGTGAGACATCAAACATAACGAGATCCATCAAAAGGGTCTAGTGAAAAGGCGATCTATTAAGATTAATCATTAGCGAGTACAATTAGGCCACTTAATCGACTCCCCGAGGTCGGCCCGGTATTTAGTACTGCGTCATTGGGCTCAGAAACCGTTGATTAAGGCCGGTGTCCCGCGGCGTCCATCCTGCGCGCTGTATGGGGGAGAATTAAACTGATGTCCTTTAGAGTAGAAGGTCTCTAATGTGTTATGTCCCAGGATATTTGAGCCCGCTACAATGAGAGCCTAAGTGTCTTGAAGTACTTTTGACCTATTTGCATTTTTGTAATTTAAAATGATAATCTCACTATCAAATATAACCAATTTCCTTTAATACAATCTTAGGCTGCCATGGTTTTATAGATTACTATTTTTAAACTACAAAAATGGGTCAAAAGTGGTCAAAAGCAGTCAGGCAACTTCAGTTTGAGGGAGTGTTGTGGTTTGAGAGATTGAGAGTTTTGAACGTGAAAGCAATTACTAACATTTTTAAGAATCAAATAAGCATTAAATCATCAGCGAGTACAAATATTATTAAGCCACTTAATAAAGGCGACTTCCCGAGATCGGTCCGGTATTTAGTCATTGGACTCAGAAATCGTTGACTAAGGCCAACGGCATCCATCCTGCGCGCTGAATGAGGGAGAATTAAACTGATGTCCTTTAGAGTAGAAGGTCTAAGATGTGTTATGTCTGAGGATATTTGAGGCTACTAAAACTAGAATGGCCTAACTGCAATTCAAAGATTTTTTACTCTTTGCACAAAAGTCGAGCCACTCTGTTCTAGCTGCCTCATTTGAAAATGTTAGAGAAATAAGGGCCTATCCAAATTTTTTACGAATTCAGAAGGATGTAAAGTTATTACCAGAAAATATATTATATGTCTAAATCATCTAAAGAAGTTTATGGCACTCTAGGAGTGAATGTTAAAAAATGCTCTGTAGAACCTTGAGAACAATAAGGGCCTAAACTTTACAAGTGTTTTTATAAAACCGGGTTCGCGAGCTTATTTCTGCCAAAAATATCTTTTGGTCAGAAAAATTGATTACTTCATATAATAGATACAACACCCAGAGAATACAATTATTTAATTACTGTTTTAATTATTCGTATGTACAAAAACAAGATAATAATATTTAAATACGGTTTAGTGTAGATCTACTTTAAAATGTTTTAATGTAACATAATGAGCATATGTAAAATGAAATTACTAACAATAAACCTTAAATAAATTTATGAATAAAGTAAGTACTGTACCAATTCATAAAACTACCATGAATTAGAATAAATTACATAGTAGAAAAATATGAAAATTGTATTTTCAGACGACCTTAAGGTATTTTTTAATTAATCGGCATCCTCCATACTCCAGACTCTAATTGAGGAGCTGACGAACAAAACGTCCTAATTACGAAATTTCACAAACATGTTTTTTTGTGAAATTGTATTAATCTATTACAAAAGAAACAGAAAATAAAAAGTGTCTACAAATAGTTTAAAAACAGAGTAAAAGTTGACGATTTCGTTCAAAAGAGGATAAAATAAAAATGTTACAGTCTAATTATTCCAAAAATTGCAATGATCAAGATCGCAGTATTTCAGTTTTTTGGCTCTACCTTAAAATTAAATCTTGCAGTTACGCCGTTTTTTTCGCCAGCTCCTTAAGTGTGGTCACCCTACATATCTTTTTTAATACAATGACACCTCCGTCTTTTCCGAATTCAACAAATTGATTTAAAATCTATTTAAGTGTATCAAATCTACTTTTGGGTTGATAATAAATGTAATTCTAACATTAATAAACTTAGGAATGAGGTATTTAGTGTAATTATGAAAAAGTACGAAGAAAAACTTGGTATGACTTTTATTGTATCGAAGGGTTTAGAAAATGTGATGCTTATGAATCTAATTAATAAGCTTATATTCTTGAAAAGTCCCCTTTATTACTTACTATCATACAGATTGAAGTAGGTACGCTTGAAAGGTAGTATAAAAATATGATTTATTATCATATGAGTTGATCACTTTCCGTATTATATTAATTCCTCGTAGCAACCCATCTTTTATTGACTTATAGGTATTAGGATGTCTGTCGTTTATAGGCAGCAATGACTACTTAACATCACAAATGTTACTTATTAGATTGCTAGTTCTCGTAAAAGACAAATAGTAGAATAGAAGTCTTACCTGATGTAGCTGTGATTGCGTTGTTTTGAAACCAAAGCTTGTATCACTTGTGTTCGTAACAGCGATCGGAGATTTTATTACCATTACCATGTGCAAATATAATGTGAGATATTTATAATCTACACTAAGCGCAATCAATGAATGAATCGGTGCATTCAAAGGGCACCGGTCGACCACAAGCCAGTAGAACGGAAGAAGGCAGGTCGTGACATTAAGCTAAATAGGGCATCTATTAGATAAACACTCGCCACAACGAACATAAAACCCCTATTACAATGTGATAAGGTCGGGAATGCGATAACGCAAGCTTAAGACGTTATGCAGCGGTCCCTTTAATTGTAAGATAGTTTGCGTATCAATGAAGTTACGATGCCGCAACTTTGTCGATTTTTTTCCTTTGATCGAGTCGCGAACTCGTAAACAGGCGATAAGTGGCAATTTCCATTTGGTGCAAAGAGTTAGAAGTTATTTGAAATAGATAGACAATAATATTTCAGAATAAATTACATGGGTAAAGATTACCTACTCTATATTTTTTCGGTTAGACTGCATTGCAATAAGGAATATATTTTTTAAAGTTTGCCATAATGTAGCTGATGATGATGTAGATTAGAATCGCAATGAAGTTTATTGGAAATTATTTGTATTTATATACGCGTTTAAAATAATCACTTAATGTAAAGGCAGGTAAGAATATAGAAAGGCCGGCCATATCTATGGATATTTTAGGTCACATTTCATAGTTCAAATTTATGTCTTACATTTTACTTACACCTGTAAATGTAGTCCTTTCGTAGTATTAAATCGCCAAATATAAACTATAAAGTTCTAAATAAATCTTTAAGTGAAGGGACAAGCTCTTTGATGGGAAAATAAATTTTAAAAGATCTGGGATAAAAAAATCTGAATCACAATAATGTCCCCTAGTACTTACAGTTCGAAAGTCTGATCAAAACTAGTCAGTCGCCTTATATTTTACTAAACTATAGTATTTAATTATACTAGCCATTCCATACATTTCAATAAGT
>DWNR01003919.1:0-11342 GCA_018250455.1 Polygonus leo | reverse complement strand
CATGAGGCGAAAATCTTAGTCCTCAAGGGTAGCAACGCATTTTTGGTCAACCTTAGGTACGCAGTAATCTTACGCAGGGATGATTACTAATGTCCAAGGGCGGCAATGACCACTTACCATCAGGTGGACTGCATGCAGGTTTGCTACCTATAACCATAAAAAAATACTAATCAGATTTAAACATTCTTTACATTTTGCATAATTGGGTTTGATTACAAATTTCTTTGGGCGGCAGCGACCACTTACCATTAGCTTTAACGATAAAATTGTTTCTTACGTAGCCTCGTCATCTAGACACAGTTATTATCATAATCCATTACTGTTCCACTGCTGGGCACGTCCTTCTTCTCACATTTCTCATGAGAAGGAACCAGTAGAAATTAGCCGGCAAGTGATAGTTAAATTTCAACACGCACATTATTTTGAAACTTGAACGTCTTTGGTAAGAGGTCAAAATCTTAACCATTAAGCTATAAAAAAGGTAGGTAGTAGGTAGGTTAAGCTATCAAAAGTAGTCTCAGTAACGTCTACATATTGTGTCAAGTTTTCTTGTGTTATCAAACAAACAGAGAAATGGACGCCGGTTACTCCGCCCGCCCACAACCGGCTAGGAATTTTCCAGTCACCCGATCGATGCTATCCGGCGGCGCAGCGTAGTGCGCAGCGGGGATGAGGAGACGCAAAACACCCCGCCCGGTGGGCGGGAGAGCCTCGTCCCGCAATCATCCGGAAATAAACCAGTTGCGATCTATATCGTTACTACGAACCTTTTTCATTTATTCGTCAATATAATTTATTTGTTCGTCAATATAATTTCGAAATTGAATCCCATAATGTCATATGAATAATTATTAATTATCAATGCCTACAGAATATAAATATGTTTAGTAAATCTGTCATCGCTTTCGACGTATTGGTTATGTCCAAAATTTCATGAATTATCCTTAATCATGCTAATTTTATGTCGCAAGTTCAGATTTTTTATTATTTTGTTATTCGTTACACAAAAGAGAAGATTGAAAGTTTGAGCTCCTGTCGTATAAAAAAATGTATGGCAACGCGCACCCTCAGTCATAATAAACTTATCCATTTAATTGAAATTCTAAAACATTTCAGCAAAATAATCTTATCATCGTGTCTCAGGTGTATTTTTCAAATAGCGGGTATTTAGGATAATTGCTTATATTATTAAATTAGAAGACATTAGTTATACTTAGAGTCCCTCCTTTTTTTTTATTGTGTAAAGGTAGCAAACGAGCATGCAGTCTACCTGATGGTAAGTGGTCCCTGCCGCCCATGGACATCAGTAATCATCCTCAAGTACGATTGAGTCATACCTAAGTTTGATCACAGATGCGTTGCTACCCCTGAGGACTAAGATGTTCGCCTCGCGTTTAAGTATAGCCGGCAACCACGCCTCTCCATACCAAAACACAATTAATTGCTTCATGGAGGATTATGAGGGTGGCGGTGGTACCTCCCCGGTCGAACTATATTAGTTCTACCACCTGACAAAACTCCTTCCTCTCACTTTGTCCGCTTCTTGGGCAGAGGGTGAGTGTGCTGGAGTGATCGCGTGCCAACACCGTCGCCGTTGCTGGCACCACTCTGGGCCTCGCACCAGTGCGAATCACCCGGTGGGGGTTGATCGCACGGTTACTCAACCAAGTTAAGGCGATGAGACGGTTCTCCGGCGCACATCGCCTTAGCCGCGGAAGGGACGAGTTGAGGCACGCGCCGGAAGCCCGCAAGGAGCACCTGCTACCCACTCGAAGGGAGCAGCCGGCGAAGTAAGCGGCAATTAAAATACGAAAGTAGAGGCCCCCGACGATGAAATAGAACAAGATGAAAAGTAACCAGGAGTTACCGGTGCCATCGTCCTAATCGTTTGCAGGACCTCTCCCCGTTCCCCGTCCCACATGTCTTCACCCTTGGCACCCTGCTTTCGCTGAAGTTGACCTCGACTCAACCTCGTTTGCGCTTAGCGCACGGCCTTAAAGAATTTAAGGTGGTCCAGCGCTACCTAACTGCTCACTGAGACGCAGAGCCAGACCTCTCGTGGTATTGTTACACCGCACGGGAGGACCACCCCGCTAAAGTAGCCGTACGCCACAGAGGATTTGCGAAGTAATTTGGACGTTGAGCTTACCCATTCGCTTCGCTACCTACATACATCCTGGTAAGAAGCGTTCCGGCTGCGTGTTTCACGTGCACTTGGACCGCATGGGTTTGCTGCCTGCAGACGTGGTAATCACGACCGTCCAAGAACTCTGCGAGGCATTGATCCAGTACCTGGCCTACACTAATACTACACAGTAGGCTGTCTGTGTCTGACTCCGGTCACTTTACACCTCACTGGCCTCTCAGTTTCCCCGAGTGTGAATGGACCAAGGTCCATTCACATTCTCAAGAGAATACGGTCAAGTATACGTATTTCCGCACCACCCACTAAACAGTGGGATGGTTTCATTACTGTTTAATTTAATTTTATAATGTTATAATTATAATATTGTATAAAGCCAATTTTATAGCATTATAAACTAATATTATTAGTACCGGTACTAACGTCACGGTACTGGCGTCAGCAGATAAGCCAGGTGATACTAAAGATCTTCAACAATTCAGGCAGGATCTTTGGGATCATGTCAACATTTCAGAGAACTGTTTCGAAATATAAACATTTTGAGATCACAACACTGCTGCCGTCTCCTCTTACAGGAAGAAAAAAGTTAGTAAGATTTTACTGTTTTTTTGTGGTTTATTACATTGAATACGGAATGAAGTGTTTAGGCAGTATCTATATTGTCTGTGCTGTATTTTTATCTGTAGCAGTGACGTGACGCGGAGGCGCGCAGGAGAGAGGAGTGGCTTCAATTTATGCGCGCGTTTTATGAAGCGAGACCTTTGTCTTTGTCTTTTATTTTGGTCTAAAAGAATAAAATTTATTATATTGGTTCCAACGTAAACTTACTCTATAATTATGATAGTTTGACTACTATTACTTACGCCACACTTGATAATAGCCCAGTGGTTTATCATATTTTATACACAACATAATATTCGTAATTTTTCGTAAACATTCTTAGAGAAAATAAGGATTAAAATAGAGTAACGTAGCACACCGCGTCGTATTGCAGCCATCAGGAGGAACGTGTTAACACTTGTCTTATTGTTTTAGCGCTCCTTATGGAGATAACTTACTTAAAAGGGAGCTTAATAAAACATTAAGTAAGTTTAATTTTTATTTAAATAAAACACATGTATAACTGGTTACATTTAGTTTAGTACACTTATGATTTTAATTCAACTAATATACAAGCAAATCAACGGTACGAGAAAAAAACGAAAAACAAAAATATAATTGAACTAAAAATAAATATTGTCATCAATAGATACATAAAAAAGAATTATATCACAAACGACGATTGAGTATAATATTATTATGCTAATTGCTATTTGTATACACTTTGCATACCATCATACGTAAGGCCTCTATCCCGCTGGCATTCAAGCGAGCAACACGAGTTTAACGGCTCCTAATGATGGCACTCTTCATCTGACATTGGAAATTTTGAAAGGGTACCAGAATGAAGTAAAGTTTTTGAATATTGTGCAAAAGATCATCACATCACATGTAGTTCTTGCATTGACATTGGTAAATATTTATGTACGTTTTTTTTAATTTTTTTTGGGTTTTTGTTTCATTTACGTGTTATTACTTTAACTACCAACTTAGTGCTTCTCGTAGGAGTCAATTTACAGTATGAGCCTGTTTCACAAAACGGTCAACAGCAGCAGGAACGCTACCGCTCGCCAAACGTCAGTGGGATCACGCCTTCGATGCGACGAACTTGAGGTGCACCCACAAGTTACACGTATATGGAATATGTTAAATAATACAGCCTGGTTTAAAGTCGATCAATACTGAAACAAAATTATAATCAACATTTCTACCATAAGATGATTCTTACTTGATAGTCGGCTCTGGACATTATGTGACTTTGAAAGAGCAAGCCCATACACATATTATGTACACGCCACTATTACGATAATGATTTAATTATAACTAAATTATAACAGATAATTCATATACAATATAATGAAACTAATATTGCAGTCAGTTTCTTCTGGAAGATTTTCACAAGAATTTATTAAAACCAAAAATATGTTTATGTATTCACAATTTACTAATGCAATGCAATGTACTTATTAGAGTGGTATATTTCACCAGGATGTTCCAAATATATCACTTAATAGTAGGTTTTTCTAACAGTTTATATCATGTTACTATATCGTAAACAGTGGCGAATATACATACACAATTATATAATACGATTGGCTAGTTTCTAAATACAATTTAGAAATTGATTTACAAATCTACAACGGCGTAGACTTTTTACCTCATTACATAGATTATTTCCACGTGTAACAAGTAGGTGAGGTAATATAATATTTGGACCTTGGAAATTACCTTGAATAAGGGACAGAAACTACGGTATTTTGTGATTTTATATTTTATTTATTATTTGGTCTTTGTGGCGTGTACATATGAGGCTACTAGAACCAAAGTGGCCTAACTGCATTTTAGCGATATTCACTTATGTGGATTTGTGTTCTTTAAAATTGTAATGTTTAACACTAGAACGGTCTAAAATTGTTTACACGGCTTAGATATGTCATAAATTTTCTAAAATACAATTTCAGGGCGCTCTGGTTTCGAACTGTAATCAGGCCACTATGGTTATAGCAGTCTAATATTTATATAAATGTAACGAGGATTGCACATCCACTGCACCTTGGGGAAGTGAAAACAATATCTAAAACTATACGTGCGTTCGTTGCGCCTGCACGCCAAAAGTGGGCGCTTGCGTCGCGTATGAGAGATGGATTCACCTTACATTACCGTTGCCTAAACTTATTATTGTTTTTGATTTTTCGTTATTTTATTTATGTTCAGTTATCGTTAGTCAATAGCACTGCCGTGTGCCACAATGTTTCAGGAGAACGTCGATATAAATTAATAAAGCACTTTGGCACTGCTATAAACAGCGTTATTAAGGCAGCGATTCTGTCACATACAATAGAATATTTATAGTATAGTACATACGAAATTAGAAACGTAATACAGTAAAACATACCAATATTATATCCTACGTACATGAATCCAAAAACTAACTGGCTGCGATACATTACAAAGTAGGTATTAGATGTTATCAGTCAAAGAATTAAGCTATTGAAAGCCTTATCAAAAGCGTGAAGTATCGGCGCAAGCGGAACATTAAACATTATATGTATTTGTAATCATAAAAATCGACATCGACACAATTATTGCTAATATATTATGTGATGTATACATTTAAATATTTATTTATTTATGCAAATGTAATTTAATTCAACGCCATAGTGTCTGACAACATTTTTATTTCTAGCCTGTTAAGGCTAAGTTGATCGTTGCTTATACTCTTCGCGTGGTATATTTCTAATAACGTGTAAGGCCACATATCCACCAGTTTTGTGCGAGGTGGCGAGGGACGAACGAGGAAAGTACGCCCACCTTCATCATTTTCACATCTACCGTCATCTCATATTCCGTAGCCTAACGCAGCGTAATAAAATTAGGTAATGTTATTGATAGTTTGTGACACCTCTGGTAAATACACGGCCTTAATGTCCCATTTATTTTTCTCAACGGATATTTTGTATTAAATGACGCTGTTAGAACTGGAGTAACGTAACTAGTGATTTCGATTTGGATTAATTAAAAATAAATGTATACCACAAATTCTGAGCAGGTTAAAATTGTTCATCAGAAAATTTATAATATGACTAAATCATGTATTATATTATTCTGATATTTTAGATTACCTTTTAAAAATGCAAATAGTCATTATCAAAAGGCTACTATAGCTCTAGCAGCCTGGAGATGGTGATGTAATCGCAGCACTGCGTCCCGTCTGTACTCTTGTGGAGTCCCAAAACTGTGGTGTTATCCTCGTCGTCAATATAAGCTACGCAATATCGTTTATTTGGTTCAGTGCACGCGGTAACGTCCCTTGTCCACTCAATTAGGTTACGGTATCTGTAATTTTCAAGCTTTTTTCACAACTATGTAAGAAAATAATCGTATTTTTTACGTACGTTTTATGTTTATTCAAATACTTAATATACGAAGTATTACGGGTTAGATCTAGGAGTGTATGCCACCAATTAATAATGCATTTATTACACAGGGCATTATTACGCTTAAGGGGCATATAGAGCTTACACATGTTTTGGCATTAAAAAGTAGTCCCATAATAAGTCTTGTGAATATAAAAATCAAAGGTTTTAAAAGTAATCTATGTAAATTCCAATATTAGATATCTTGCTATCTCTCTGCATAACACGTCCTAATAGGAAGCAACTGAAATCTAACGACCCTCTAACATTCCTCATTATATGGTATCAAGTCGTACCGGCGCGGTGCAGATTTGCCAACTAGCTCATGCAATATTCATTTGTATAAAGTTGTTGAGAAGCTCGGTAGTTCAGTTATCGCGTGCATGTAATATTCTATCTGAGATCAGTTACTGAATTACAAAGAGTACGTTAAATACAATTTGTTATTACGCTACATTTATAAAGATATAACATATTTTATTATATAATTTTAATTAAATACTAAATGGGTTACGCCACCGCCCACGGATAATTTTCCGATTAGAAGGTGAACGGGATGACTCCCTTTTGCATACAAATTAAAATTAGTGACAAAAATATTTTCTTTATACAATTTTAAGATAACATTACACTTTAATAATAAGCTCACTATTCAAACTACACTAACTGTGATGATAAGTAACGTAGCAATACGTCCTTATGTCGTTCGCATCCGCCATTTTGTTCATGAGAATTTATAGCGCAGCAATTTGCAAAGTTGCGTTTGTTTGCAAATAACACATGCACTTTTATTACATGAAATATATTTCTATTTTGAGAGATATAATCAGTCATATTAGGTACCTAAATCTTATAATTACTATTTATATTAGTGTTATATTAGTATCCGTAGTACATTGTGATTAAATTATCTAATTTTGAAAATAGATCAAAGAATGAAAGCGAATGGAAGATTATGTCACTACTTCTCTGTAAAAAAACACACTAGTTCGTACAGCTAAGCACGCGTATAAACTAAGTGCTTACGTAAAGTAACCATCGATGTTCCAGCACTTTTACTGATAAACTTCCCTGTCGAATTCGAACCTGCGACCCTGTTCGGCATTCATTACTAATAATACTCTACCAATACCACATTTCAATACTCTAAAATATACATTCTTATAAATGCATATTCAATTATTGCCAGCACCAATTCATTGATAAAGTTCGACATGCTCCTCTTTGTTGTGATTTTTTAAATATATAATTGTAATACAAAAATTTTGTATAATATTATTGAGTATTCCGATAATACATGTAGCGTGGAGCTGAATTACACAAGCGTCTTTGAACTATTTCCATAATCTATTCGCGTATTTTATATATAATTTATATCTCTCAAAAATAACGAGAAATAGAACATAACATTCTCTATGGAAATAAATAAAATACCATCTCAACTTCTTAAAATATACATTCTTAAAATTTAGATTCGTAAAAGTTAAAATATAAAATACTATTTTTAGATATTAAAAATTTTAGTTTACAATTTGACCTGATGATACAATACACCTAAAATACATCTATGTAGCATTAAATTGATAAATATGCGTCTCATGTAATGCTTGTAAATTTGACAACATCATAAATATATAATATTTAAATTTGGCTACTAACTTAGACATACGTTTTTATTATTAATGTACATTTAGATCTAAAGGCAAATTATGATTAGCGAATCAATAACCTACATTGAACACTAACAATATTGCAATTTTCACTAACAAACTATTCATTTCATTTTGTAGACAATACCTGCTGCAAACGAGGTATGCAATATTGCAAAAAAATGTGTCTAATCGCACATCGTATTAAAAAGGCTTGTTTGATATTGTCATTGTTATGTATAGAATAAATAGTAGGTACAGTTAAGGATTAAATATTTGAAGTAAATGATAGAACTGCATAACGCGGCAACATGACGCAGGAAATTAATTCTTATTTTGAACTAACAAAATTATGTAATTTAAAGCAGCGAAATATTTTAGTTTAAATAGAATAACTGTTGCTAGGCCATATATTCGTAGTAATACAACTACACTGAAGTTACTTTTTGCATATATGGTGTTTGTTAAAGGTAGGTATTTCATTTCAATCAAGTTTATTTTATAATATGCAAATAATAATAATAATGCAATATGCAAATATGTTTGGTGGTCGAAATAACGTATAATATCATTATATTCTTTGGAAAAACGACTCCCACCTTATTCAAATGAGTCTACACGTTCTGTGTAAAATAAAAATAGGTTAGGCGTTGCCTATTCGTAAAATTAAAAGATTTTTAAAGTAAGCAAACAGAATAGTGAAAAAAGTGATGTTTAGCGAGACGAAAATTAATTGTAACAGTTATTATTTACTTTTATAGTGTATTTTCATTGAAAGCGTTTTGCTCTTAAGTACAAGTTAGAGAGTGCGTAAGAGAGACGTGATAGAGAGTGGTGCGAGGGCGTGGTGAATGGTGTGGTGGCACTTTCATGCTAGTGGCAGTGGTGGTGGTAGAAGGGGCGGTGGCGGTGGTCGCAGCGACGGTGGTAGCCGTCAGCCGAGCTCGGCGCGCTGCAGCGCCACGGACACGCGATAGAGGCTCTCCATCATGAAGGCCAAGTTCTGCGACAGCTCGCTCACAGGACGCGTAATCGCCACCATATCTGTGGAGAGAGGTGAAATGATACATATTTATTCCCAAAGGTCACACATATAGTATATCCCACTTACACGCAGTTCTTGTCATACATAGGTAGCAAATCAGCATGCCGTGCACCTGATGATCGTTACACATTTGTCATCCATTTCAAACATTAGGTACTATATTAGCTTTAGGTACACGTACAAATTAGTGGTACTTGAAGTTTACCAAAGATGTGTTGCTACATCTGAGTTAGAAAGTTATTATGCAAGATGTGATAAGTAGTTCAGAACTATACGTAAATAACCTAAGTCATGCGTTAAAGGAAGAAAGACTCAGGAAGTACTTTGCCAGGTAAAAGGCACTAGTTACTAAGTTAAATGTTATATACAAATATAGTACGTTATAGTATACACGTTGAATGTTATGTACAAATAACAATTTGTGAAATTATTGTATATTGTCTCAGAAGCTAGACAACTATGACGGTTCCCTCGTCTGGACAGACAAACTTAAAGCTTATCTGTTCTAGTGACGGACAGAAAATTATGAGCGAGATAAGTTCGAGTTTATATGAATATATTCATTAAAAGTTAAGTTTTAAACGGGAAGCACATTGCTGAGCCTGAGGCGGCGGTCATATAACCTGCACACGCCTGGCGAGTCGGCTACGGGGGCCATGAGAACCTAAATGACCTCTAAACGAACCCGACGTAGAAGGTAATGGGAACCCACTAGGATTATCTCCCAAGAGGATTCTGATGCAAGTAGAGCGTACACAGGATATGTTGTCTGGCGACTCGGCTGACGCCCAGGGATGATGAGTAAATGGCAAAAATTTGTGTCGTTTCGTCCTAACCATCGAATCGGAACATGGATCGTAAGAGGCGTACTACAGCCAGGGAAGATGTCGATTATAGAGAATATCGGCATAAAATTGGTGGAGTTAAAAAATCCAACTTGTGCTATGCCAATGACACTACTCTTTTCGCTGCATTGGTAGCGGAAATGAAACAAAATATGGAAAGACAGAAATATTTCCAACCGAACAAAAGTCCACACTCGTCTTTTCCATATTTCTATCATGGAACTTAAAGCCTGGAAATTAAAGATAGGAAAAGAGACAGCGCATCTATATATATCGGTCCTCAAGGATCTTAAGATTTTGCATTCCACAAGGCTCTCCAGCATTTGCCTGCACAGTATCCTCAAATATTTTGGGCATATTGCCAGAAGACCTCTCGATCCCTAGAGGCCACTGTAGGAGGAGATGGCCGGATCAGGTATCTAAACACCTGGAGATACCTGTCAGTACGGCATTCCACCAAGCTGATCGCATTAAGTGGAGACAGCAAATTGAATAGGCTTCTCGTCAGAATCACGATCCTCAGTAATGAGGCACGAATAAAGAGAGTTCATCTTGAAGTCAGTTCTATTTTTATTCAAAAAAACATTTTCCCTATTTTTAGTGGTACATCTACTTATAGTTAATATTTTTAACTTTTATATTAGCATAATACAAATTTCCTTTATCATCCGAAATTTAGAACTGCGAAGTTATGACTTGAAATTTGTCATTTAATTACAAAGTACAAAATACCTCAGTTACAATTTTGACAGAAACCCTGCATCTTCTGAACTTGGCTTTTAATAATATTGTTCTGTTTTGGATTTCTTGGATGATAAACTTTAGGATATGTTGTATGTATTAACTACGCATTTCACATAAAATATTGAGGAGTTCGCTGAGGTACCTTCAAATTTCAAGGTCAAATTATTATGAAAAACCTTTTCGAATTATCAAAAATGATTCACAAACAACGAAGTTACGTCGGAATATTACACATTACTCATTGCAGGTCGAGGAATTCCCTGGTATGTTCTCACAGATCAAGGTCAAATATTAAAAAAAAAATGGGACACCTCTGTAACAAGGCCTACCTAACAGAAAATAATCATCAAAATCCGTTCAGAATTGGCGGAGTAATCGCGTAACAAACAAAAACAAAAAAAAAATCATGCAGACGAATTGACCTCCTTGTTAAAAAGCAGTGTTACCAGGATGCGCCTGCGCGAGCCCCTTGCAGTAGACGTGCAGCAGGCTGGTGACGTCGTCCTCGGGCAGCTCGCCGCGCTCCAGGATGCGCTCCGCGTTGCGCTCGCGCACCAGCGCCAGCGCTGCACCCCATCTGATGACAACATAACGTGTGTTAACTTGTAACGAATTCTTCAGAATTTCGTGTTTAAGCGAAAAACTATGTATAAAACCAAACCCAGCGAATGTTAGTTAAATTTTTAATTTATTAATATTACTACAAATATATACCTAACTACACTCTTATCGTAATCGTATCGTAAATTTTATCGTGATAACATTTGAACTATATGTTCGGAGTTACATCGAACAGCTCAGCGATTGTGCGTTTTTGCATAGCAATGCATTTGACGCGCGATCGCTTTCATTTTCATTTCATATTAATTTTAAGATCAGTACGCGATCGATAGCCGCCCG
>DWNR01003918.1:0-11343 GCA_018250455.1 Polygonus leo | reverse complement strand
CTGCGCGAGCGCTACCTACAAACCGTGTCATCGTCGTACCCAATACCGTTCATGCAAGCGTGGATTTGTTAATAATGAAGACAATACAATGCAAGCAGCACACATATAGAATAAAAATACAAAATATCTAGATGTTTCTAGAAATTTAACACCCATTAGTTTATATACCCTTACATATGACATTTATGTAACGTATTTTTGTTAAAAAGCTTCGATCTTGGTAAAGCTAAGATACATTAAGGTTTGAATATTTATTTATGACTTATAACTAATTTAATGTGAAACACATAAAGAGTTTATTGTTATTTACCCCTCAACATTCATAAGAAAAAAACTTGGAAGCTCTTCACCCGAAAGTAAGCATGTTAATTATGATTATCATATTATTTAATTAGTTAAGCCATCACCTCATATTTTAAGCTCGTATTAAAAACGCACACTCGCACACTAACTCGCAAACGTTCACGTACACGCACACATACATTATTCTCAACCACAAAACACATACAAAATGGCCGATAACATACTACTCCAGCTCCTGCCGCATATGATCCCGTACACAGACACGCATCCTCACACGCACGCACTGTCAGCTACAAGACTATTGTTCATTATTATACAGTTAATAACCTAATTTACCTAACCAACCCTCCACTCCACCTTACTTTTACAGATTTGTCTGTTAGTGTATATAATCAGCCTGTGCGTATATTATTATTTCATTATTATGACTAAGGACCGTATTAATAAAGTGAACTGACATTGAGATCAATCTGAGTGCGGCTTTCAGTCCATTATTTAGTACTTAAGGCATAAGTGTCTCATTAACATATATGTTAATGAGACACTTAGGCCCGTATAAATGACAAATAATAAGGTAGAGAATATTACCTACCTTATTATTTGACTCTTCATCCTGTCTGTATTACGATGGACATAATCAACCTTTGCACAATGAGTGAAATATGTACGCGTCGAGGTTGACCTTGTTCTGCATGTGGCTGCCTGCTAGTCAAGTCACAAATACATACGCGCACACGCACAGACAGGCAAACAGACAGACACACACACGCATGCATAAGCTCACGAATACTTTATTCTTAAGATCCTCCAACCTCTTCTATGACGTTTTTTTCAACACATTATTTTACGCCCCATCTACCCACCTTATTCTTCAACTCCTCCAATCCTTTCAGCCTGTTCCCCTCAGTCAACGGGTGCGCTCGCCACACAGCGGGCACGCTCACGTCGCGAAGTAGCGGAAATATGTCCGCGTCGAGAAGGTTGAGCTTATGCTGCGTACGATGCACCGCCTCTGAACCGAGGCAGGAGTTCTGCGTGTTCAACACCAGGTGTTGGGTCTTTGGACCGAACATCGACATGAACGCGCGGTACCTGTTTAGGGTTGATCATTTTCTATTAACAAAGGAGCGTACAGTCTTTTGATTTATTAGGTGTTAAAAGAATAGTACTTTCATTACGTATCGTTTTATAACTGGCTTAATTTCATTACAAGATATTTTAACAATTAAATCTCTATTTTAATAACATATTTTAATAACATAATTTCTGACATTAACGTTAGTTATTTTAAATTATGTTGTATTTATTAATATATAATAACTTCATAACGAAGCTATTATAAGCGATGACTAACTACAACAACACACCAATGAAATATTGTATCATTATATTATTTTGTCAATATTTTAACATTAAATTTGTTATATAATATGGTTACATATTACCACCTACAATCTAATATATAAAATTATTGTGTCGCGGTGTTTGTTCTCAAACTTCTCCGAAACAGCTCGACAGATTCTTATGAAATTTTGTGTTCGAATCGGTCAACATCTATTTTTCATATCCCTACATGATAAGGGTAGTCAACTCCAAAGTTTTGTTTATCTGCCAGCAACCCCTATTTTTGGCAGAACAAAGTTTGCCGGATCAGCTAGTAAAGTAATAAAATCCCCTACGATAAAACGTATCAAACACTCACGTGGGATGATGGAAGACATGCGGCGGCGTATAGTGCGCAACGAGCGCGGGCACTCGCTCCGGCGGGTTGACGCCGTTGTCGTAGTGCGCCGAGAACTCCGCCTCGCGCAGGTACGATATGTCCGGCACTTCTAGCACTGTAATGGGTATCGAAATAGTAGATTACGTAGCAGTAGTAAAATAATAAAAGGCGATCACCGTGAGTAATGCAACTTTAGAAAAATCATCTGTTTAAATATATTTTAGTTTAACTATGTTTCATTTTGTATAGATGGCTTAGATTTAATTTAGATGCAGCAAAATATTATTATCTCGATTTGTTTTACATGGATTTTGTTTTAAATGTAATTCCCAGGATTATAATATATGTTCCTTTCAAATATCTACAACTATTAATGTTGCCTTGACTTGCCATTATTTTTAATAAAATAGGCTGGTTCGATGCTTAGTTTAGTAACATACATAGAAGTTCTTTGTCCGAAACCATAGATGTAGTTTTTCTAAAACTTATAAAAGAAATATCTCTTTTATGTTTAGGACTTTTCCATTTTGATTATTTTTGATACATAGATAGTTTATGATTTTAAACTAATTTCATCGCGGAACTTGCAGGGAGACCTCGGTCTCGCCGCGACCACGATCCATGCAACTGGATCGAAATATTGGCATCCAAAAAACCGCTTATCGTGAGTACCCGTTACATTATAAAATTAAACATAGATAGTTTATACAAAAAATACTACTCTACATATATAAATGAAGGCCAATATTTGTTAAAATATATTTAATAATATCAAAATAAAGTCTACTTCATACTAACGCCATCTAGTGGATAAAATATGTACTAGGCTAAATAATGTACCACAAATTTATAGAGTAATAAATTTGTCTATTCTCAACCTGCAACTCATTCGTTTTATTAGGTGTGAAAAAATTAATTAAATAATCTTACAGTAAATTCATATCGTGTGCTAAAAAACAAGTTATAATGTCGTCGTCAGGCAGTTATTTAATAAATGTGCCGAAGTTGAAGGGACGCGAGAACTTTGATGACTGGGCGTTCGCGGCAAGAAATTTTCTCATTTTGGAAGGTATAGACATCGACGCCATTCCTCAGGATTTAAGTGATGCTGAAGACAGAAAAGCGAAAGCAAAACTTATCATGACGATTGATCCCAAGTTGTATGTTCATATAAAAAATGAAACTAAAGTCAAGGATTTGTGGCAGAAACTACAAAGATTATTTGATGACAGCGGATTCACCAGAAGAATCAGTCTGCTAAGAACATTAATATCCATTCGACTTGATAATTGTGAGTCCATGACAAGTTATGTGAGTCAAATTGTGGAAACTGCACAAAGACTGAAAGGCACAGGATTTGAGATCAATGAGGAATGGATTGGATCATTGTTGTTGGCGGGGCTACCCGAAAAGTTTGGTTGTTTTGCATAGCCATAAACTCTGATGTCATCAAAACGAAATTGCTTGATATGAGTTCTGAAGTCGGTGACCATGACTCGGAAGTTGCATTATTGTCGAAGCATAAAAGTAAGTTCGGTCAAAATTTGAATTCAAAAGGCGCGAAACAAACGTCAAATCATACGTCAAATGTCAAGAAGGTTATAAAATGCTATAAGTGCAAGAAAATTGGCCACTTCAAAAACCAATGTCCTGAAGTAAAAGAAAAGCAAGTAAACGCATTTAGTGCTGCATTTTTTAATAGTGAATTTGATAAGGATGATTGGTATATCGACTCAGGGGCTAGTACTCATATGACATCATGCAGAGAAAATTTATTGGAAGTGAGAAAAGTACACGATATGAAGGAAATTATTGTTGCAAATAATATGACTGTGCCAGTTGTGTGTGCCGGGAATACACAGATAACTACGCTTGTGAATAATTCTCAGTTTGACATTAAAGTGAACAACATTTTGTACATACCTAACCTGACCACAAACTTATTATCAGTAAGCCAGCTAATAGCAATAGGAAACAAAGTTACTTTTAAAAGTGATGTGTGTTATATACATAATCAACGGAATGAGCTTATTGGAACAGCAAATTTAAAGAATGGCGTGTATAAGTTGAACACAGTAAAGTCAGAGAAAGTGTTGGCCGCAGCAGTTCAAACAACAGATGCAAAACAGTGGCATAGGAGATTAGGTCATATTAACAGTAATGATTTGCAGAAGATGAAAAATGGTGCTGTAGATGGTATATCATTTGATATGAAGGCTGATATTCAGAAAATAAACTGCCAGGTATGTTGCGAAGGGAAACAGAGTCGTTTACCATTCCAATTAAGAAACTATAGAAGTACAGAATTGCTAGATTTAGTTCACTCAGATCTGTGTGGGCCTATGGAGGTTCGATCGATTGGACAGGCAAGATATTTTCTATTGTTTGTTGATGATGCTAGCAAGATGGCATTTGTATATTTTCTAAAGGAGAAGAATCAGACTCTACAGTATTTCAAGGAATTTCAAAGAATGGTTGAGAAGCAAACAGGAACAGGAATAAAAACATTGAGAACTGACAATGGAGGGGAGTTTTGCTCAGATATGATGGAAAATTATCTGAAAGATAGTGGAATCATCCATCAGAAGACAAACCCATAAACTCCGGAGCAGAATGGTGTCAGCGAAAAATTCAACAGGACCATTGTTGAACGTGCAAGATGTTTAAATATATTCAATATTAAATAGATCGCCAGCTTCAGGTTTGGACCAAAAGACACCGATTGAAATATGGACAGGACATAAACCTGACCTCAGTCATGTCAGAATATTTGGGAGCCCTGTAATGATGCATGTTCCTAAAAATAAAAGATTGAAGTGGGACAAGAAAGCAGTTATATACATATTAGTGGGATACTCGGAAAATGTGAAAGGTTACCGATTATACAACCCAGAAACTAGAAAAATATGTACCAGTAGAGATGTCATTATAATGGAACAAGATACTACTGAGATAGAAATAAACGAAGGACAGATAAAAGAACAGCAATCAGTAGAAGAGGAAAGTTCTATGATAGAAAGTGACAATACATTGACAACTCAGGATGATCCTACATATGATACAGAAAAAAGCACAACTTCAACTGAAGGAGAGTTTTATCATACATTAACAGAAGAAGAAGATCTATCTGAAAATGAAGTGCCTCCATTGGTGGGAAAGCGTATCAGGAAACCTCCTGAAAGATATGGTTTTACTAACCTTTGTGTTTCAGATAAACCAGAATCTTGGGCTGAAGACATAAGTTATAATGAAGCTACCAACGGTCCAGAGAAAGACAAGTGGCAGCAGGCTATGTCTGATGAACTTCAAGCATTTGAGGATAACCAAGCCTGGGAGATTGTCAGTCACGAAGAGGCAGATAGAGTAGTACAATGCAAATGGGTGTTCAAGAAAAAGCCAGAAAACAATAACAGTGTCAGGTATAGAGCAAGACTTGTGGCGAAAGGTTACACTCAATAGCACGGAGTAGATTTTAATGACACCTACTCACCCGTTCTCAGGTACTCTACACTTATATTATTGTTTGCAATAAGTGTAAAATACAATTTTGACATCACTCATCTTGATGTAGTTACAGCATTTTTGAATGGTTTTTTAACAGAAAATGTATACATGCAAGCACCTGCTAATTTAAATTGTCCAAGTAATTGTGTTCTTAAACTTAAAAAAAAGCAGTTTATGGTTTGAAGCAGTCTGCTAGGGCATGGAATGCTAGAATAAACGAATTTTTAATAGATTTGGATTATAAAAAGTCAGTATCAGAACCATGTTTATACAGTAGAAAATGTAACAATGAGCAGATTATCATTGCAATATTTGTTGATGATTTCTTTATTTTTTCTAATAGTAAGACTATGACTAAGGATCTGAGAAAAAACTTATGTCAAAATTTAAAATTAAAGATTTAGGTCAAATAAAAAGGTGTTTAGGCATGAGAGTGAAATGTGAAAATAACTGTATATCTATTGATCAGGAACAATTTGTAAAACAAATTCTTAAAAAGTTTTATATGACTGAATGTAATACTAAAGATACTCCAATGGAATGTAATTTGAAATTAGAAAAGGCAGAATGTGTTGACAAACAGTTTCCCTATCCACAGCTTATAGGAAATCTTATGTATTTATCAGTATTAACACGTCCAGATATATCATATAGTGTGAGCTACCTTAGCCAGTTTAATAATTGTTTTAGTTCAGTTCATTGGCATCATGCAAAAAGAATTTTAAAATATTTGCAAAAAACCAAATCTTATGGTATGAAGTTTACTAAAGATACCTGTAATTTAGAAGGTTTCGTAGATGCTGATTGGGCGTCGAATATTGTAGACAGGAAATCCTACACAGGATTTTGTTTTAAATTATCAGGATGTGTGATATCCTATGAATGCAAGAAGCAACAAACAGTAGCTTTGTCAAGTACCGAGGCCGAATACATGGCCATTGCTGATGCATGTAAAGAGGCAATATATTTAAAAAGTCTTTTATCAGATATTATTGATTGTAACTATACTGTAGTAATTTACAATGACAACCAGGGAGCCAAGAAGTTAACAGAGAATCCTTTGTTTCACAAACGGACTAAACATATAGATGTTCGTTACCACTTCATACGCGAAGCAGTCTCTAATAGTCTTGTAAAAATTGAATATCTATCAACATCTGAGATGCCTGCTGATATATTAACGAAAAGTTTAAGTGGTGCCAAACATAACCATTTTATAAAATTATTAGGAATTCAAAATGTATAAAATTGTCAAAGTTAGTGTCGTTCGTTTTATTATTACTTAGTATTTGATTATTTTGATAAGTGGTGCTGTTAAAATGTATATTTAATAATATCAAAATAAAGTCTACTTCATACTAACGCCATCTAGTGGATAAAATATGTACTAGGCTAATAATGTACCACACATTTATAGAGTAATAAATTTGTCTATTCTCAACCTGCAACTCATTCGTTTTATTAGATTGGACCAAGGAATCACGTTGTCCAAACTGTTTCCCCGTTTTGAGCCCCTTTGCCCTTAGGAGAATTTCGGGAAATCCTCTCTTATCGCATGCCCACGTCGTACAAAGAACACACCCTCCAAGTTTTACTCCAAGGTCTCTACGATCAGCGGTTTAGGCTGTTCGTTGATCCGTCAGTCAGTCATTCAGGACAAAGCATTTTATATATTATGTATAAAGAGATTTTTTCTTTATTTGCACTTTATTATGTGCACGGTGGATGAAAAAAAAGTTTTAGCACACAATATAACAATTTATAGTTAGCAAATATGTTGGGATATTCAAGAAACGAGTTATATGTGTTTTGTATGTGGACATTTTATTTTTCATCTAGGTATTTTTATCAATTTATTTTTATATTTATCGTAACAAACGCTTAAAGCTTGCCTTTTCTTCGAATTCAGCGAGATTCTTAAGAGCAATAAGCTGTACCTTTGTTATTTTACTTTGTAATAGTTTAAAATGTATTTGTTCATATAAGTGAAAAACGTGCCGTTTATTCAATGTCTTACAGATGTGACTTAGGGCGAAAACAGAGGAAAAGTAGGTACAATGTAGAAAAGATAAAGGATTTTGCCACTTCGACTATGTTTACTGTGACTGTTTTTCTATCAGTCGAGAAGTTCTTTCGAGTTGTATCGAGAGGTATCTGATCTTCTTGATATATATTTAGGAGGAGTTTTTTGTGTGGATTTTCCATACAAAAATATTTACTCAATAGCTCTGTAGACTGTGTAACAAACACATTAGCATGCAGTAGTCGAAGTTAGTTACAATTACTCATCTTCAATTCATTCGACAGAAACCAAAGCGAGAGGTAATTTACCCTGAAACGGATAACAACAACGTTTAAATAGCATTACTTAAATACTGCCAGAGCGGTTATAAAATGAATGATGATCACTTACGAAGCGTAAATAACTATATAGGTACCTACTAGCTAACCCGGCAAACTTTGTTCTTTCATATGAATTGTAAAATCGCGATTAAAAATGGGGTTACGTGGTAAAAGGGTGTAAATTTAGGATTATAAGTGTTTTATAATGCCAAATTATAAAAAAAAATACCAAAAAAACGTCCATGAAATTTAATTCTGGACAGGTCTATCCGTATCATCTAGGGGTAGGGTAGTACAAAATAAATAACCTTCGAACTATTCTTATAACTATCAAACATACATAATAAATTTCGTACCGAAAGAATCCGATAACAAACACTGTGAGACGTATATTACTGTTCTTTTTCTTTCAAACGTTATAAATAATGTAGAATATTGTAATACAAAATTTCATGAGTATTGAAATGGTTATTAGTACCTTTATTATTACGAGTTACAACATATAATAGAGAGATTTTTTAAAATTAATTCTTCGTTTTCAGAGAAATCCCCTATAATACAAAATACAAACTAATGTTTGCCTCTTTACTACCTTTTTCTCTGAGTAGTTGTGTAAATAAATAGTACATTGCAGAATTTGTCAATTCGTTACGATAGTGAGACAAACAAATCCATTGGAAATTTACACCTATTTTTTTGCTTTTGCATGAGAAATGTGAAATATTACATATGTGTTTTAACTACTAAAGTAGGTACATAATAGTACCTATACATTATCATTTTATTGTAGTCTATAGTTAAGAAAATCAGACACCTTATAAAACAACAGATCATGATGAATGTAGGTATTTTTCATAAGTAACCAAGATAATTCATTCATTTCATAATTCAAGAGAAACCAGTTACTTGTTGTTTGCTTTAAATTTTAATGCCTGATGATACCAGTTTTGTTAAATTTGCATTAGGAAAGATTTAAATTGTTTTCTATTAGTTTTAAGTACTTATAATTTTCTATCTAGAGGTTTGGCGCCAAACTAATGTCTAAGTTATTAAGTAATTAAAAGTCATAGAAAAAACCGCGTTTTAAAAAGGAACAAGTTCTCCTATGAAATGTATGTATTAAAAACCGAGGTTATATTTTTCGTTTCGATTAACTAATTATGAAAAATAATGTCAGTTTTAGCATTCAAAACAAAGCACGTAGTTATTATTTATCAATAGAAAGATACAACACAATGTCAATAATAAATATCTACTCTGTTTGTTCACCATGAACATTGTTATAGTAGGGGAGCCCAAGAGGGGATGTTGTGCGCGTCAGAAAATCATTTTGGAAGAAACCTTGTACCCTGTAATATACCTCTACCATATATGAACTCTTAATATAGGGGCGAGCGTGGCAGCCCGTCAGATTAGTAAAAAAATTGGTCCGTAGAAAAACAAGAGCGCGTCAGATTAAGACAATGTAAGTTAAGAACAGTGTATATTTCAATAATGTGACGATTTGAGCATGGCATAAGGAAATGGGAATGTCACAAAGTTGTAAAAGAAACGTCACCTCAAGCGCGATTGATTTTTTTTTATTTTGAAGGAAATCCTTTAAGAATTACAGATAAAATAAAATCTGACGTTTTGATGGGGCGAAACCATAAGTAAAGTGTGTAGCGTACAGCTGCTGAGGATTGTGTATTTCCTACTCCACGTTTCTCTTTCACTATCTCTCACTCCCTCACGCCATCCCCACGTCGTAAGAAAGAAAGAGACATCTAAAGTTTTGGACAAAAATTAATGACATACCTACTACGATAAGTTAATAAGGCACAACTGTCAGAAAAATATAAATTCATTTCTAGGAACGTCATATTTTGCTATAAACAAGTTTTCCAAATATTTGTTAAGAAATGATTTCTTTAGGTCAGTATAAAAGCAGCTCACCTTTAGACATTGAAAAGGCAAATAAGTCATGTAATAGAATAAATGGGAACAACTGGTTAATACACCTTTTCAAAACAAAAACAAAAAAAAACATATTATCATATCTTTAAATATAATAAAATAGTAAAATTCGTGTGTCTGTTCATTAAATATATTTACGAAAAACTAATTGGGGGCGATGTTAAAATAGCATCAGAACACTTTTTAATGTTTTTTTTAATTTTTTTGTCTGTCTGTTTGTCCATGTGGCTAATCTCCGAAACTACTGGACGGATTCGAATGAAACTTTTTTTGGTGTATAGACACTAAGCCTGGTCTACATTAAGAACACTTTTTACTGCGAGAAAATCGGTCATTCCTACGAGAAATTCAGTAGTATTTTATATGGCAGAACAACGTTTGCCGGGTCAGCTAGCTAAGAATATTCCTCCATATAATTGTCAGATTATCATTTAGAACGATTAGGACATCAACATGAACCATCTGTATAATTTTTTTTACATTAAAAATAAAAGATGATTTTGTCTATCGGAAAAAGTGAGATATGTAGGTATTAACTGTTCCCCTCACAAGGTGTATACAAAAGTTCAAGACGATCATTTTAACATATTATTATGTAATAAACAAACAAATTCCCATTCGCCTTTAGATATATGCATATATATATGTATATAATCTTATTTTAAAACACATCTGCAAAATATCATAATGTAAAGTAGCTCACTTTATTATTGTCCACCAATACTCATTGGAGATAACCATGACTGGTGGTAAATACGTTTGTCGGAAGTTTAATTTGAAGGTCTCTGCCAAGGTCTAACTTTTTAACTGCAATCTCATGATGATATCCGGAATCATTACACGGAAATGCATCTCAAAATGTTTCAGAAACCGTACAAGGACCAATCTTGCTCGGCGTTACTTAAGATATCGTTTTCAATACATCGTCGGATCGTCACCATGACATATCATAAAACATTTTTGGCAAAAATATGTTATCGTAATTAGTACCGTAATAAGTTAAGTGTAACGCTGTGTTTCATGAATATTCAATACTTTTAAAACCTTGCGTTAAACAATAAAATAATAGAGGCTCGGCCGGTGTTCACAGTCTTGACTAAACACAGATCTTGAAATGCAGTAAAAAACAAATTAACCTCACTTACTTATACAAAGGAAATCACTATCCATTTGTTTGTAAACAAGATACGGTGGATGAAGTTACGATAAATAATAGAAAGATGCATTTATATTTATTTTAAACTAGCTGCCCAGGCGGACCTCGTCCCGCTATCAAAACCGAAAAAAAAACTTACATATAAAAATGTTTGCTATTTATTTATTTTTTTCATACAAACCTTCTCCTGTCAATAACAAACACATACAGAAAGATATAACCAATTTAGTGCAGTCGTTTGGAAGTTATGCGCGTACAAACTTTACAGTGATTAATTTTTATTTATATAGATTACTAGCTGACCCAGCAAACGTTGTTCTGCCATAAAAAAAATAATTATAAAAAAATGGGGGTTGAT